>VYZV01029824.1:79167-113231 GCA_013401275.1 Pandion haliaetus
ACGGGGGGACCCGTTTTCATCAGGCTTTTAAGCATGTGCTGGAGTGTGGCACTGAATTGAGATGAGTCGCCCGGTTCAGGTCACGGTTCCTGCAGGAGCATTGTTCGGGAAAGTTCAGGGTAGATTTGGGGAGCAAGAAACCCTCACTGTCCGCCCTGTGCCACCCAGGACAGCATGGGCTCCTTGCGGCTGCACCCTCGGAAAGTCCCTGCTTTCTCTCTGGAGCTGCATCTGGCCCCAAAGCACTTTCTCCCAGCATGGGTGAAACCAATCCTGGCCCTGCTGGCACTGCTGAGGGTGCATGGGGAGCCCTGCTCTCACAGACACCGTGCAAGTGGTGCTTTCCCAGCATTTTGCACAAAAGGTTGGTTTGTTTTTTTTTTTCCAGAAATATCCTGTTGGACCCTGACAGGGTTGTTCGCCCCATCGATCCTCATTCAGCGGTTCAGCACAGCATTCAGCACCATTAAATAAATGCACGGTCCAGCTCCAGTCACGCCTGCTCTTCTCACTGTTGCCAGCTGACTGTGACCACGTGTCGGAGGAGCAGCTTCCCTCCCTGCTGTCACCCCTTCACAGTTTCCCCATTGGGGGACAGTCCAGCCCCACACCCAGCCAGAAGCTGCAGCCCAACATACATCATTTATTAATTACATCAGAAGAAAAGCAGCAGTGACCTCCCTCTGCATCTCCTCCTGCCAATGCTCCCAGAAAGCCCCAACGGGCCCATATATAATTGCAAGCCAATACACCCAGGGAGGCTTTAGCCTGGACACCCATTTTGCTATGCATGACAGAGCAGGATTTTAGCATTGCCCCTCATGTGCCTTAAGGAAAGGATCATCCCTCAATGCAGCTGGTGCATTATTCCTTGCACTGCCCATCTCCCCACACACACAGATGGCCACAGACCCTAAAGCTCATCCTCACCCAGCTGCAAACACCGATGGAGCCAGAGTCTGAAAGTGCCAAGCACTCACTGTAGAGCTTCTGAAGGTGCTTTAAGGGAACCAAAACCTGAAGCATGAAAAACCACCAGTTATGGAAACGCAGGCCACAGCAACTGGGTTATACTTAGAATAAAAAAAAAATTAAAAAAAAAAAAAAAAGAGAGAAAACAAGGACACTGGAAAAGCAACTTTCCTGCCTCAAAGCAGGGCTGGCCACTCCACCGAGTGAGGACAGGGCCATGCCCAGGCAAGCTCTAGAAGTCTCAGCAGTGGATACCCACCAGCCTGCTGCAGCACTTAAACCCACGTTTGTGCCTGGGCTGAACAGGCTCGGTGTTACCACACACAGGGAGCGGCACATGCACGCCGAGATATGGGTATAACAGCAGAGGCAAGACGCAGAGCTTCAGTGCCAGGGTTTCGGCACAGCCTCACCCACACGCACCTGCAACCCTCGTCCATCCCGTGTGTGTCCTCTCCTTCCCACCGCTCTCTGTGCTGCACTGCCTGCCTCGCAGCATTGCTCGCTGGAGCTCTCTCTAGCCTTGCCCTGTGAACCACTGTCTTTCTTTTTTCCCCTCTCCCCATCCCTGCCTGCTTTGCAAGGACTAAACTGTTCCATGGAGTATTTTTATACTGGGGCATCTCTTGCAGACCTTGTGACTTGCACCAGAGCCGGGCTCCGAAGCAGCTCTCTTTTCTATGGGCACAGTCACATGGCAGCTAGTCACACTGCTGCTCTTCCATAATTCGGAGAGCCTTTCAGTTCTCCTCCTATATTTTTCAATATATTTTGCTGCTGTAGCCTGCCTGGGGGCACGAGCAGCCCCTCGAACTCGCAAAGACACCCCATTAGCAGACCTAGGGGCATGAGGGGATTCCCAGGGCAGGGCCCATCTCTGCCCCAGGGCCTCCAGAGGTCCCACCAGCATCCAGGGTCCCCCATGGGAAAACATCCTTCCTGTACCCAGGGGAAGGAGCAGGGCCCACAGCAGGCACAAAACAATCTGCTTTCCGGACGTCTCCCCTCTAGTGGCAGCAGCCAAGCATCCCTCTTGGTTGGTGTTAACCCTCACAAGACTTGATATCCATGTTCTCCAGGACTTTTGACCCTTTTATCCTCCAGCACTCACCGGGGTTTCTGTTTCAGTAGCATCCTGCAGCAGGGAGTTCCATGGCTGGATCCGAGCATGCTGAATTATTGCTTTTCTTCTGTTCGACCTTGCTCTTTTTTGGTTTCAGTACCTGTTCCCTTTTCTCTTGCGTTATGACTACGGGAAACTCCCAGCAGATTGCTTTGGTGGGGAAGCAGCGGCTGGGCTTTCAGTCGGCAGTTTGCTGGCTTGCCCTGCATTGTATTTCTTGCAGTCAAATTCCCACTTGTCTCCCCACGCTCCCGGCCATCCTTCTTTCCTCCTCATTCTCGTTCATTCACTTTACCATTCTCCCTTACAAAACAAAGCAGCACCGAGCTCTCCTGGGGGGTCTTTCTAGCAGAGCTTTAAGCTGCGTGAACTCCAGCTGCCCCAGACCACAGAGCAAGCCCCGCATCAACGCTCCCCTCTGCAAACCACGGGACTGGCAGGATTCACCCGGGACCTCGCTCCCCCGAGGAGCCCCCGTGCACACAACCGCCCCAAACCAGTGCTGGCCAGCTCGTGCTGAGCTGCGTGGGGGGAGAGGACCCTCCTCACGCCTGGCCGATGGCTCCAGGGACAACTTTCCTCCAGGTGCTATCAGCCACCACAGCAAGCAGAGCCCTGGCATTTGCTTGGCTCGGAGCAGATGCTTTCACATTCATAAGCATCGTGTATTGAAAGTAACTGGGAAAGTGGTTTGCTTGCCTCCTGCCTGGCCCTGCATCCCGCAGTGCCAGCAGAGTGCCGTCTGCTCTCCGCAAGCCTCGGGAGCTTTGTTCTTATCCCAACACACAGCTGAGTTTCCCACAGGGCAGCTCAGCCAGAGTCCCCTGTGTCCTGCATCCTCCCCAGCCAGCCCACACATTTCATTTCCTCCTTACCTCAACCGGGCTCTGCTTTTCTTCTCCTTAGACTGCAGACTCTCCTGGGTCAGACCCCCCATGCCTGCATTAGAGCAGCCCCAGGGGATCCCTGAGCTGCAGGAGGACTTCTACATAAAATCACCCTTTAGCAGGTAGTAACGATGGGCACCTGGGGGACACACCCCGTCATGAGGGGTTCAGAGGGAAAACCTGGTGGAAAGAGGAAAAGCAAGATCTCCCTGCGGGAGGTGGTGGTGACAGCCAGGGGATGAATTAGCCGCCCAAAAATTTGATGTCTCTGCAACCGCAGTCACGTAGCGCTGCTGGTCTGGGGACAAACCCACCCCACCGTGCAGCGTGTCTGCGGCTTGCTGCAGAGCTGAGGGGGTCCCCATGGATGGTTTCCTCCTGCCGAGCGATGCAAAGAGCTGCAGTCAACAGGCTCGGCCAATATTTCACCCCCAAAATATTTATAGTCCGTCCAGGCCCGTATCTTTGCAGCCACAGGCAAGAAACTGCTCCCCACAGCCATGAATCTCAAGTCAGCACAAAGCAGCCCAAAAATGTCTCTGCTGGGGCAGCGTGCTGGGAAGGGGAGCTCTGCCCCAGGCCCCCCCTGGCCCTGCCTGGCAAAGCCTCCCAGGGTGGCTGCGCTCGGATGAGCCCCCGTTCCCACAGGGAACACCGGGAAGCCGAATCGGTTTGGTTCGGGCCATTCTCTCGCGAGGTTATGGTTTTCCTCTAAGTGAGAAGCAGTGCCTGCGAACACGGTTTTCAACAGCAGCGTTTATTTGACTGATGGCGGCCAGGCCTCTCCCGCGCTTTGAGCAGAGAGCAAACCCGCCGGCCGCTGACCTGCGTGCATCCCTAGGCTATTGCAGCAAGCAGCTACCCCGGGCCGGCCGCCCCTCGCCCGGGACCCTCACAGCCAGCTCAGCAGCAGCTTCCCCGCCAGCGCGGTGGCCAGCAGGCTGGGGAGGTGCAGCGGCGTGGTCCCCCCGCCATTCCTCGAGCCCCGCGGTGGCCCGTTGCAGTCGTCGCTGAAGCAGCATTGCAGGGTGGCCCCGCCGGAGCTGCCACGCCGTGCCTGCTCGCAGAAGGACTTGTAGGAGCAAGACTTAATGACGCTGTCTGCAAGGAAAGGCACACGCAACGTGGGGGGGTCAGGCACTCCCGGGCATCGGGGGCTTCGGTGCTCCCCTGCTAAGCTGGGGGAGGAAAGGGGGAAAGCAGAGCCGTGCACATTGTGTTACAAGTGTGGAATAAAAGGGTCTCCCTCCTGCCCACAGGACTGCCGGGAGAGCCGAGCAGCGGTCCGGTGGCCAAGGGATGTCCCCATGGTCACACTGCTCCCAGTCACTGCAGAGCACATCGACATCACACAGCTCCACGCTGAAACAGTGACCACATATTTATAGCCGCATGTGGAAATACATATAGCCCAGGCTATGGAGTGAACCCAAGGCAGGAGGGGGAGTTGGTTTCGGGAACCATCTCTGTCCGTCTTGCTGGCCCTGCAGCCACAAGCCTGCACCAAGGGTGGTGAAGCATTTCTGGAGGATGGGAGCAGATGCCACAAAGAAGGACTTCCCTTATGTCAGGAAAGGGCTGTGGGTTATCTCAGACCAAAAGTATGTTTCCGAGGACTAAAAACTTGGAAAAAACCAGGTGGCTCATTCCTGCTTCATGGGGACAAGAGGAAGCCAGCTCCCGGTCTGCCCCGGCAGGTCCTCTGCTTCTCCTCGCCCTCTGGTCTCCCAGCACCTCTGGTCCCCCCCGAGCCCCTTCAGTCCCCCCCCAGCACACCCGGTCCCCTCAGCCAAGGGACTTACTCGTCGCAGTGATTGTGGAGCAGGCGTCGGCGTACTGGGGGCAGCTGTGGGAGCCTTGCTTGTTGCAGTCGTTCTCGTTGGATGCAACACATTTGTGGCATTTCAGCGTTTTACCTGCGCAAAGTCGGGGAGGAGGAGGAGTGAGAGTGGCAGTGATGCGCTGCCCTGGAGCCCCGAGTGCTGTTTGCAGTCTGTGGGTCTCCACGGCCGCTGGTGGCCCCCAGCAGAGGGGCAGGGAGTCACGGGTGAGGGTTAGCACCGGTCAGAGCCGAGCAGCTTTGCCGGCCAGGAATCGGCAAGGCTGTGGCACACAGCAGGCTTCGGGATGGGGGTCCCTCCTGTCCACGAAATTCATGCAAAACTCATCCAAGTGTGACTCAAAACGATGAGAGCTAAACTGGGCAGGCTAGCTCTTCTGAGTCCTTGTTCTGAAAAAAATTCCTAAAACTGAGAGTCCTGTATTTCCCTTTACAGTAAAAATAGGTAGGCATAATATTTAAAAAAAAAGCCCTAAATCTTTGTCTTCTTGTGCCAAATTTCATTTTAATGTGCATTTTTGGGGGAGAAGGGAGGATTCATCTGACTTGTGGAAGCAGGTTTTGTGCATTTGTGTGTCTTTAAACTCGAGCAGCTCCCTTGTGCAACATTTTGCACAGAAATCGCATCCCAAAGGCACTGCCCAGGCGAAGAATTGCAGTGACAGGCAGCAAAGTGCTGGGCAGGCGCCTGTGTCGGGAAGGACAAGTCATCTCCAAATTGTCCTCAAAGGAGGCCACAAGCATGTCTGGTTATTACCAGCCCCTCGCCTCCGCCGGCACCCTGTGCGTCAAAGCTGATAATAGGTGTAAGAGCTCTTTGACCCTTTAGGAGAGGAAAATGCACAACTGTCAGAGGTCCCAGCTCAGTTTAGGAACCAGCTGAACAAATGTGAAAGTGTTATTATCATTTTGAGACAATAAGAGGCTTTAAATAACAGCACTGTTTTAAATATCTGCAAAGCACATCCCCCCTCCAAAAAAAACCCCAAACAACCAAACCTGAAGATCCTGCTCCTGCCTGAAATTATGAATACTCGATTTTGATGGTGATGGTTAAGTTACCACTGATGTTGGGAATCAAATTTGTATCTGCTGTGCTGGCTGAGCAGAGCCCTCTCGTGGCAAGCAGGGCCCAGCTCCTGGTCAGCAGGGTGGATCTTGCAGGAGGCCAGAGCTCCCACCTGCATCTCGTGGGAAAGGAGAAAACAAGCGTCTTGGGGGAAACTGGGATTTCATGGGGCCAAATGCCAGTAAACGCCAACCGTTAACCCGCCCTGACCCTGACTTCCACACTGGGATTGCTTGTCGCCTGCTTCTCCTTTGTGGTTCTTTGCAGCACGGTACAACCTTTCATTTACCGTCAGCTAAAACCAGTTCGGGGTTCATCTTCCCCTGGTGCAAAGATCCTGAAACCGTCCCGACCTGCCCACGCTTCATGGCATTGCTGAGCAGCACAGCCACCTTCCCGCCTTTTAAGATGGCTTTTTGTGATACCGCCTTTGAGGAACCAAGTTTCTTCAGCTGGGAAACACCGCTCTAGCGATAAGCTGCTGCTCTTTGGCTCAGGTACCTCCTGGGCTCTGTCAGAGATGGAGACCGGGAGGCTCTGCGGTCCCTGCCGGGCACCGACGCCTGCGCTTTGTGCAAGCGCCGGAGGGGGCGAGGGGCAGGGTGCTCCTCTGGGTGCTGCTAGGAGGAGAAAGCCACCATCCCCCCAAAACCGCCATTTTTCTGCAGGGATGGGAGCAGCGTCGGGCAGGGGCACGACAGGCACACGCAAGCCTGCGGGCCGGCGGCAGGGACGGGGGCAGGCAGCAAGCAGAAGAGCAGCTACAGCCATTTACCGCGCCTAGCACTGCCTTGAGCTACAGGACACTTACTTTCTCCGGCCAGGGATGTGACGATGGCCAGGGCCAGGAGGGTCTTCAGGGCAGACATTTTCAGCAGTGGGCAGCACGGGTCGCGTAGCCTCTGTTTTGTCTTAAGGTCTTACAGCTAATCTGCTTGGGTGATTGGATCACTGGGCTGGGGATAACACACTTACTGCAGCCCCTGGCTAATGCCATCTTAGCAGGGGAGGACGGGACATGGCTCCCCAAGGGCATGGGCCCATCTGGGGCATGGGAGCGGGGCAAAGCACCGGCCCAGTGCCGGTGGAGGTGGCCAGACCCGCCCACGCTTGCCGGGCTGGGCTCTGCTCCGCGTCCTGCCGGTGCCTGCTTTGGGAACCCTCTCCATCTCCGGACATGTTACCTTGGTTGGCTTTCAAAGGTCTCTCCCAAGACCATCTGCTCCAGCCAGTGAATAACCCCTTTCTTGCTGTTTGCAGCAGCCAAGTTGGGGAAGAACCCTCCAAAATTTCCAACCCACCAAAAGAGAAGTGCAAGAGAACGACTGAAAACCCGTATGGGGCTGGGAGCCCAGCGGAGCCGTCCCTGCGTTCACCTACTCCCCAGCCCTCAGCTGGGCAGGGCGGACTCCATCCTTCCAGAGGGATTTACCCAAGGCCACGAGAGGTTATCAGGGCCAGTGCGGGGATTAAGCCAAGTCCCGCTGCCTAACACCTCGCCACTGCCCTCAGCTCTTCCTCCTGGCCGAGCTCACTGCTGGCTGCACCACGGTTCCGCGGAATCTGCCGGGAGCATCGTTGCAGCGTGGCAGGAGTCAAGGGGGCATCAAAGTTGTCTCAGGTCTGAATTTCAGAGTTCATGAATGCAGATTTCAGGAACAGATTATAATCATGCTTATTTGAAAGCAACTGCATTGTAAAGCACGTTAATAAAAACAAGGCAGAATACGGCCCATCCTGGAAGATAAAGCCAACTTTTCCAAAAAACCTTCACTGACCTTACAAACACTGAGGAAGTTTTTGAGAGTGATAAACACAATTTTTATTCAGGGAATGAAACATGGAAAAAATATATTAGTAATCATTATAATAATCTCATTTGTGTGAGTATAACTCTTACAAATATTTACCTGACATATAAAAGGGAAATTATTGTACATATAAAATTGATGGTGATGGCAGTTACATACATGGTACAAAGCGATTGGGGTAGTAGTCAATGCAGAGAAAGTTCCTGCCTCGGGGTGGGGGGGGCACGCTGGAGGGACGGGTGGAAGCGATTTGCAGTCAGGGTGGTTACTCGTTGGCACTTCATCGTAGACAGAGATCTGCTGGCAAATGCACACTTGCTAACAGCAACACTAGTGGCTTACGGGCAGGCACCCGCCGCTGTCAGAAAGGAACATTTAAATTCTACTGCAAGAAAAAAGACAACAAACACAACCAGGCTGTGACCCCGACGCATCGGTATCTGCAGAGCTTCCCTGCGCTGGTTACGCATCTTGGCTGGACCGAGGCGGCGTCCGGATGCCGTTGTCTTCACGAGACGTGCGAGGGAATCGCTGTGCACCGCTCCCGCCACCGGCTCCTGCTCGGTCCCCACGCTGTCGGTTAGCACGCGCCGGCGTCGCGCCTCTGCAGCCTCGCCGAGCAGGAGCTCCGGGGCCGGGACAGACCCGGCCGCAGCGCTGATGCCGGCTCCGCATGCCAGAGAGCGGCACGCAAGATGCGACAGTCCTGCCCGTTTACAGTTACAAACACACACCTTCTATTATATATAACTATAACCATTATATATATATTTATATATATGTAACTATAACCATATTATAGTTAATAAATCATTCCTTAGGAATCTTCTTTGCCCAGACTGGAAGTGCATGCTGACAGGCACAGGAACGCAACAGCACTGGGGAGAGAGAGGCAGCGAAAGTGGGACTCGGAGATGCCAGGGAGCAGAGACGGGGAGGATACTGCCAGAGCGGATTATTGCCGTGGGAGCCGCTCTCCACAGGCAGCCTGGCCATCCAGGCAGCTCCTCTTTGCCCGAGAGGGAAGACTGCAGCATGGACTGTGCTGTACGCAGGCTGGGGGTCTGGGGAAGTGCCGAGTGGTGAAATCCAAACTTCTGCAATTATCTGCCACCTCTGGGGCCAGAACAACCCCCCGAAGAGAGACCGAGCCTAAACATGCTCAGGTCAGACTCCCAGTGAGCCCAACGCCCCGAGCCTGGTGCTCTGCTCCTCAGAGCTGACACCCCGCCACGAGCAAACCTGGCCCTGGCTGGCCACAGCAAACACAGAAACCAAATTTCATCCCTTCAGGTAGAGCGGGAAGTAAACATTCACACAGATGGACTGGGGCGTTCATACCTCGTGTAAAGCCGGCAAGCTGCGCAGCGCGTCCCCGGGCAGAGCACGGGGCTGAGGGCTGCTGCACCCTGCGGTCCCTCCCCGGGACCTGCCTCCTGTGCTTTGCCTCCATCAGCCTCGTGCTGGGACCTCGCGCGCTGCTCCGGGCACGACAGCGAACCTGCGTGCCAAACCAGAAATGGCCCCATATCAACTTTTTACAGGCTCCAAGAGCTTGTGCAAGGCTGCTCTCTGGTGACCTGCTCCCTTCCATTTCTGAGGAGTTGCAAAGAGAAAAACCCAACTTCCTAAGAAATCCCTGGTTCTCAAGGGTTTTAATTTACCCGTACAGACCCTCAGAAGGTCCAAAGGGGCAGCACCTTTTGGGGGTCACTCCCTGCTGTCACCACCACCTTGCCGAAGCCCAGCTAACCGCAGCCAGGAAAGGGTCGTTCACATCCAGGCAGGAACGCTGTTCTGGAGTGGGACATGTGAGGAGAGGAAGAAGAGAGCAGTGCTATAGTCTGTGAAACCCCAAACGTTGATGAAATGCAAGGACAGGAGTCACGCTCCAGTGGGCTGGAGCTGGCATTTTGACTGCCCAGATATAAATGGTCTTTGTAGATCATCTGACAGAGGCTTTTCCACCAGCCCATTAGAGGGACAAAGGGGGGGGGAGAAAAAAGAAAAAGGGAAAAAAAGTTTCTTCTTTCTGTCAGCTGTGCAAAGGGGTGAATATTCAGCACACAGCTGCAGGTGCACAGCTCCGAGGGGTATCAGCCATCAGCTTCCCCATCACACGGCTACCAGCCCGTTCACTGGGATAACTGGGAGCTTGGTGAACAGGCCTGGACTCTGCATGCTAGGGCAGGCTGCTGGCAACTTTGTCTACTTAAGTGTATAATAAATTCTCTCTATACATAATATAACTAACAAAATATATATCAAGTGTATGGCTCTGATTTAAACAGATGTTTGCACTGCACACTCAACACAGGGAATTAGAAAATAGAAGGAAAACAGCTCAAATCTTTTACAAAAAGGTAGCAGCAAAAAGGTTTGTGAAAGTCTTAGATAGGCTGGGTAGGAAACAGTCCAAACAGCAAATATTTCCCTTATTTGACGCTTTACGACTATCTGTTCGAGGTGATAGTAGAGAACCCTCCACCACTGCAGCTATTGCCCGATCCCATCGATCTGCCTTGTGCAGGACGGGATGGTTCTGCACTGACCCCGAGGGACAGTGCCCACAGCCCACGGCACCCCCCGGCCCACGGCACCGCTTACTGCCCGTGGACTCCGAGCGCTGCACCCAGGGCACCGCAGCAAGGGAAACGCGGCACTGCACAGCGTGCAGAGCAGCAAAACTCACCGGGTGAGGCCGGCTCGTGCAATGGTGTTACCAGGAGGGCACACGCAGCATCTACACGCGGATTTAAACACATCATATCACCTCAGAGCCCCCCAGTTCCCAGCACAGTGCAAAGGCAACCTCAGCAATTCTGCTGGAGCTTGGCACGTCCAGTAAACACCTCTGAAATAGAGCAGGCAGCCAGCCTGCATGGAAAGTCAGATTTTGGGCTGCATCCAGAGCGATTTCAGGCTGCATCCAGAGAGATTTCAAAGTGTATTCTACTGCTGTCTGGCTCTGCCTTTGCCTGTAAAGGCTGGCTTTTGTTTGCTTCTCTTAATATTCAGTGCTGTAAGGGCATTTTTGACAGCAGCACAAGACCCAGGGCAGTACTGCACTCCTCCTTGCCTTCCTGTACTGACTGGGGAAAAGAGCCGTAAGACAGCAGAATCGTGCAGTCCTCCTGCAACAGCCAAAGCGGTGAACTAACCTCACTAGGGCATGGGGAGACAACAGCAAGGGCTTGGCTTTGCACGTTTTAAAGCGGACTAGAAACCCCACGTTAACAAGCCGCAGGAGGTGCTAGGGCTGCGGGCAGGGCAGCCACGGGGAAGACGGATGGACAAGTCCCAGCTCCCCAGAACCACCATGTCCCCCGTTTCTCAAACACCTCTTGGAACAGAAGCCTCCTGCCCTCCCCTTGCCTGGGCTCTCCTTTGAGAGGACGTAAGTTACTACTGCTTAAGTGGCTGTATCTGTGCTCCTGGGGGAACGAGATGTGTAGCAGGACCGTGCCCGACTGGAAGAAGTGAGCAGAGAGCCTGAGTGCTCATAAATGCTAATAAAGTGCACGAATGCAGAGACGTCGGCTTCCTTCCTCCGAGGCTGGCACAGCCAGGAACGAGGATGCGCTGTGCCATGTTTCCCCCGTGTACCAGAGACCGGGACCAGCCCCGTGAATAGCACTGCCTCCTCCAAAACTGATCAATCTACTGGGAGGCTGCTTCAGCCAAGGGATCCACGCTGGTGGCCCCAAACCACCTGTGGTGGGTGCCTGGGGTCCCCGAGCCCCTTCACTGCCTCCCCAGCCATGCACCCACATGCCAGGTCCCCTTTCCCAGTGCAAGGGCTGGCAGCTCCAACCCTGGCATCACCCACGTCCCCGGGGCAGGACCTACCATGCGGCTCGAGCTGTGCGATTGAGCACGTGAGGACAGTGACAGAGCGTGTAGGGGCACAACTAGACCCAGCCGGCCGAGGGGGACAGAGCCCGGGGTGTCACCTCCCAGCTGAGAGGCGGCATCCGTGCAGACGGGCAGCATGGCAGCCGCTTGCTGCAGACCCCAGGAGGGACACGCACGCCCAGCCTGACCGCAGGGAACCCGGACCCAGAGCCCTTGGGAAACAGAGACAGGGACAGTGTGGGGACCGGCTCTGCACAGGGGGCCGTGGGGTCCGGCAGCCAAGCAGAGCAGGCAGCTGGACACGTGTGCTTCTCGGCTGGGGGGGTTTTCCTGGGTGATAAGGCAAGGTGCTTGACGTTACGAGAAAAGCGGCCAAGTGCAGAGTGCTGGACAAGGGGCGGTGAGACTCAGTCTGTCTTTCCCAGCTTCGCAATCAGCTCATCGCAGATCTTGGTCAGCTCCTCAATCTCCTGGTTCTGGAAGAAAAGCAGACCTTGAGGACCCCCGTGGCGGCACAGATGCAGGAACACCCAGGCCCATCTGCCACCGAGCCAGCACAGTAAGGGGCAGCCGGCTCCTATGCCTACCCCTGTGAAAGCTCCTCTGTGCGTTATCCAGATGCTGTGAGGGCCCCTGGGCTCACCCCTCCTCGTCCCCGACAGCCCCCAGTGTTGCACAGAGACCTGCAGCTGCCCACCCGCAGCCCACCACGCTCTGCTCAGCCCACGTGTCTGCTAGCAGGCACATGTGAGCAAGCTCTGCCCATGCTCCAAGACAGCCAAACGCATGCCAGCCCTGAACTGGCAGCCACGTCGCTGCACGCAGCCATGCCAACACCTGGGCAGAGCTTGCATCTCCTTCCTTGCAAGAGGATGCAGTTGTACATTTAAACAACAACAACAACAAAAAAAGCCCAAACCCACAAAACACAAACCAAACAAAAAAATACCCCCCAAACCCAAAACACTTTCTGGGCCAAAAATCTGAAGGACACCTCCAGCACCAACAGGATGCTCAGGGCAGCAAAATGGAAATTTGGAGCAAAGCCGGCGCAGCTTGCAGAGAGAAGGCAGGGTGGGCGCGTTACCTTCTGCTGGAGGGCTCTCTCCAGGGACTCCACCTTCATCTGCTCCTTGCGCAGCCCGGCGTGCAGCGCCGCGCTCTCCGCTTTGGCCTTCGTGCGCACCTGGGCGATCTCCTCATTGGCTCTGCGGTGGGGTTTGGAGAGGAGGGGACAGTGGTCACGGCTGGGTGCAGCCAGGAGCACCGCACACGTTAGACCATGTGGCATCGGCAGAGCCCGGCTCCTGCTTGCCTGGATGTCTCAGAGCTGGTTTTCCCTTATGGAAAACCTGCATGAAACTGGATTGATTCAGCTCCTCCAAACTCCTATATGGAAACTCTGCTTTCTCAGAGCGAAGCTAAGCCAGTTCCTCACCTACTTCACTCGGGGCTACTCTGTGTCCGTGAGCTACTGCTCATCAGCCGAGCCTTTGTAGCTGCAGGACCCCTTCACATACCAAAAACATGAGCCCTCTGAAAGGTGGGAACTTGCTAAGTGACTGTAAATAGACTGTGAACCTCAGTTTCTCCATTAAAAAAAAACTAAGCAGAGATCAGAGAATCCATTCGGGGATTTGTGCTGGCTTACTTACAGCCATTTAAAGTCACTTGAGCTTGAGGTTGTAAGAGGCAGCTTTTCACATCAATAAGCTCCTGCCTTCAAACCTCAGGAAAGCCAAATGGAGACACTGCCCTACAAGGTCTTTAAGCGCCCAGCAATCTCGTGCATGACCTTACTTGTCTAATTTTTCTTCTGCGTGGACTTTCAGGGCCTGATACCGCTGCTCTTCTTGCTTGACCCGGGTTAAATAATCTTGAGCACACTTCTTCAGAGCTTCTTCATTCTGGAAAAAAAAAGTACATCCATCTGCCTTGAGACTGAGCACTGAGATGTTGCTCTGATAGGATGATATATCCTGTTCTGAGTATAAAAGAAAAGGGCTTTAAATAGACCCAGCTTCTCCCTTATGCTGGAGCCCCTTATCCAGCTCAGCAGCATGGAAAAACGGTGTGTAGATGGAGGCAGGGTTTTTCGGGGCGCTTTGCCCTGGCACATGCTCTTCCCTTGGCCGCAGCTCTGCCCAGGGCACGAAGCTCCGCTGCCGGCAGCGCAGGAGGAGAGCGCTGGGGAGGAGAGTGGAGAAGAGCCACAGAACCAGGCTCCCCGCACTGGCTTCCCCTGGCATTTGAAAGATTCTTTGCTCGTTGAGCAGAAAGCAGGCAGAGGAAAGCGAGCGAGTGGTCCTCTGAGCAAGGGCCAGGGCATTTGAAGCAGCACTGCGTGGGATGGGAGAGCCACGGTGCTGCAGCACGGGACAAAGTGGGGGCAATGCTGCACAGGAACTGTGTCCAGGGACCAGGGCTGCAGAGAAAAAGAGGGAACCAAGGTAAGGACCTTCTTAAAGCCTTCTAGGACACCCTTCAGGTTTTCGTATCTCCTGAAGAGATCCGACAGGGACCTCTCCACTGAGTTTAGGTCTGCCAGAGCCTGGTCCTTTTCCATCGTGAGCTGCTGCAGGTTCTTCTGAGACGTCATGTTTGTCCTCTGCTCATCCTCTGTGATGGAGAATAAACAGCGGGGACATAGTGACTGAGTGGGGACGGCTGCGGCAGCCAGATCCCTGCCCCGCACACCCGGCCAGGCGACAGCACCTTACCTATCATCTGGGCAATGGTCTTCTCATACTCAGCCACGATTTTCCTAGAAGGAAGGGAGAAAAAAAGCAGGTAAGAGGCAGCAGTTTTTTTGCAGACACGCACCTACACCTCTGCTGCCAGCAAGCTGCCCCGGGGCCCTGCCGCCCCTTCCCCACGCCACAGAGGCAGCCCAAGCAGCAGCCAGCCTGCAGAGCCCCAGCCTTTGGTGCTGCAATGCCCATCACCGCTGCTCTACACTAACACCTCCCTCCTGCCGCTGCCGCTTGGGCCAGCGCGGCTAATGGGATTGTATTCCTGCAACAAAGAAACCGGCAGGCTCAGCGCAGCACCAGCACAAAGAGTACGTCTCCTAACATGTCCCACCCTGACGATGCCGAGCCCCATCATCCCATTACGGCCCCGCTAACCCACCTCCCAACAGGGAACACACAGAGCGCAGCGCGAACACGCAAGGAGAAGGCTTTTACCTCATCTCTAAGACCTCCTGGCGACTCTCTTCGTATTTCTTCTTCCACTCATTTGCTTCGATCTCCTTTGTGATTATCTAGGTTGCAGCAGACACAGGACCCTTGGGATGCACTCTGGGTGGTTTCCCTTGCTGCCCCATGCCTGCGATGCGCAGGGGACCAGACGACCCCCCGCCCCCAGGCAGAGCGGAGCTGCCCCCGCTCCCCCCTGCAGCAGCAGCCAGCACAGGGTCCGGCAAGGGGCAACCCCGGGGTGGCTGCTGCACTGGGGTGAGCCTGGGGAGGACGGGGTCCCCGGCTGTTACCTCCTCTCTGATGAGCGTGAGCACGGCCGTCTTCTCGGATTCACTGAGGCAGATGCCGTCCAGGGGACTCTCGCTCCTGCTCACGCTGGTGACGGTGGCAGGGGGCTTGTCCGTGGAGCACAGCCCGGGATTGCCCTGGGGGGAATTACCCAGCCGGGATGCTGCGTGGGTTTTCTTTTCACCCTGCTTCCCCAGTTTGGGGTGCTCTCCCCCATTTTATCAGCCTCTGTTCAGGCACCGAACCTCCCTGCCTGCACACTGACAGCTCAGAGCCTGGTAGCAGACACCCGGCAGAGCCCATATGGGGATTTTAGTGCACTTTCTGCCCAGGCCCTCGCTGGGAGCTGGGGCTGCATCGTAGGACACCCACGGGCTGCCCTGGGGAAGCAGCATCCCAAAGGGGAGACCCAGCAAGGGCCCATTTCGGAAGGACAAGACCCAGCTCTAAGCAGAGGTGTGCTCCTATCTGACATCCCTTCACTTTCCTTGTGGCTAGTTTAAAAATACCTCTAGCCTGGAGGATCTTTGCTGACTCTGACCCACACATGTGGGATCTGCCTGTCTCCATCACCTCTCGGTCAAGTGGAGACATCGCTGCAGCTGATGCATCCAAATTGCTGCCAGCAGCTGCAGGGACATTTGCTGGGCCTTGCTGATGACCCTGAATGCACGAGGGAGCTGGCAGAGGGAGCAGGTTTTACCCCTCTGCTTCCCATCTCTGGCTGACCCGGCTCCAAGGCTGATCCTGCTCCTCTCCTCGAGGGACCGCCCCGCTCATCCCACAGTGCCCCAGCTGTGCGGTAGAGCTCCAAAATTGGAGAAGCTCACAAAGGGCTCCCAGCACCCTCCTTTTTCCATTATGGGTGCTCCTATGAGGGTCTGAGGTGGTTGTACCCCCACCGCTCACTGCTTTCTCCCCCCACAGCCCAGCTCCTTTGCACCAGTCCTGCAGCTGCAGGGACCAAACTGGGGGGAGAGCTCAGCCCCATGACCCAGGCCCCCGAGTCCTGCCTGGATGCTGGCCCCATCCCTTCTCTCGGGGGGTCCTGCAGCCTGAAAGGCCTCCAGAACAGCATTCCTTCAAACTGAGGCTTACACCACCGCCTGTTCCTCCTTTTATCATCCCAGCTGAAGTGACAGCCCTGTGCAGCCATCTCCTTGGGAACCGGCTGCCAGGCCATAAATAGAGAAGTGCTTCAGAGGAGGCAGTCTGCTTTTGCCGTGTTTTGGAAACGAGAGCACTAAAGCACTTCTCTCCCTCCCCTCCTCCCCTGCGCTTTGACTGCTGCTCAGGTTCAAGCACAACCATGCTTCACGGCTCTCGCAGTTCTGCTGCCCGCAGCAGCGGGTGAGCGATGGCCGGTGGCAAAAGCCACCCCCAGAGCCACCCCCGGGTGCAGGTTTGGGTCCAGGCAGCCTAGCGCTGGGGAGGTTCAGCCTCCCAAAAGCAGGTGTGCACCTGAACTCCTGCAAGAACCTCTGCGCGCTGCCTGCCCCACGGCAAAGCCTCCCACACTGTGGTTTTGGGGTGACCCTGGCTCGTCTGCAGGAGCAGAGTCTGCCCACGCTCTCCCCAGCACCAAACTAAAGGTTCACTTCGCCTAATGTCCTTGTGGGGCTTAGCATAGTTAAATCTGTCTCAGAGAAGCTAATTTTGCTGATGTTGCTAATCTCATTGTCATCTGCTTGCCACCTTGAGCAGCTTTGGCCAGGGGTGGCTAAGCTGGCACAGGGTCCCCCCTGCAGCGGAGGGGTCTTGGGACCACTCCAATGGCTCCTCGGGGCCCACTGGGGATGCCCCCGTGCAGATGTGCCACCGCCGGGGTGCCAGGGTCACTTATGGCTGCAGAGCCAGGGCTTTTTTTATTAATCCCCCCACCTCTGCTGTAGGCTGCCTTCCTGAAAGCAGCGTCTGAGGATCCCTTGTAGAAGGCACAGGCGCCAACCGGCCATCAGAGCCAGCCCTGGACTCCTCCACGTGAGACACAGCCCCTGTCCTGCGGCTCGTCCCTTCCCCATGACCTCCCCTGCCCTTTCACTGTCATTCAGCCCCTTCCAAAGGCAAGGTCTGCTCTCACAGCTCTCCCACCATGGCTCCTCACCAGCCCTGCTCCATCCCCAGCGTCTCTCCCTCCCATGCCGCAAGCGGCAGCACCCACCCGGGAGGAAGCCTTCCTCCGCCAGTCTCCTCCGCCTGCTGGGAAGTCACGGCTATTTTTACCGGGTCCCTGCGTGGGTTCTTCAAGAATTTTAGCTCGCAAAGAAACTAATTTCAGAGAGGTGTCGGTAGCACTTCTGGGATTAGCAGCAACGTTTGCCGCAGCTTCCCCCCACCCCTCTGCGCAGCGGGGCAGGCAGCAGCTGCGGTGCCGGGGGATCAGCCGTCCTGCAGCCCCACTGCCCTGCCGAGCCGCACGCCAGCACCGGCCCAGCCGCTCCAGCGCCGCACCGGCACAGCCGCCCTAAGCCTCCCTGCAGAGGAGGTAGGAGGAAGCAAGAGGCACTCACGGGGAAGATGCCAGGCCCATCCTTTTCCATCTGCTTGGAGACCTCCTTTTCAAAGCCTAAAGACAAGGAAATACAACCCTTTAGCTACCTGGAAACAAGACCCTGGTGGCACACGCAGATTTGCTGGGATGCAGAGGGGTACCCCCAAGTCTCCACATCCCCTGAGATTCCCCTCCCAAAGGGCTTCTTTGTCCCCAGCTCCTGCCCATGCAGGGAGGACGCATCCTGCACCCCTGCCAGCTTCTCCTCCTGCTCTCCCTGGAGTGGAAACCAACACTCCCCTCTGGTGGCAGTTCAGCCCCGTGCCCGTGTCCCCACAGCTGCCACCCTCACCAGCCATTCCCTGGGACGGCCGGGGGCCGAGGAGGAGGAGTGAAGATGCACGGGACATTCTGCACTTTGCTGGCCGGTGTGGGCAGGATGCATCCCTGGGGTGAAGCCCAGCTGCTCGGGCCACTGTGAATAGCACAAACCTCAGTCCACGCCAACTGGGCCTGACACCCTCCAAAGGAGCTGCCACATGGCCCCTGCTATTCTTAACAGCAGCGGAGAGAAGATAAAAGCTGTCTCCTCCTGTCTGCAACGTGCGGGACGCCCTGCTGTCTCACATAGCGTGGGAGATGATAATTTATGAACCTCACTCAAACAACTGCAGACATGACTGGCTGGCCATTCACGTGTTAACTGCGCAGAGGAAAGCGTATTGCGAGAGCCCAGCTAGGAAAGGAAGGAGGCAAGGTAATGCTGGTGACTGCAGATTTCCTACTATTTCCCCCCATTTATCCCCGCGCCCTGGTCAGTGGCTGCACGCCACAGCTCACCATACTGTCCCTTGGTGCAGCCAGCACCAAGTGTGTGCACCCCTGCCTGGCCCTCTGAGACGAGCAGCAATAAATAAAACCTCCCAGCCTCTCCATTGACTACCAGATTTTTCCTCCCTTGAGAGACAAAGGACTGTTTTCCTCTCCTGAGAGCCTGCAGCTCTGCACAGCGTTCAGGTGAAATGATTAATGGGCACCCGCACAGGGGAGAGCTGCAAACCTTCCGTGTGGTGATCTCTCCTGCTTGCACCTATAACTTTGCTATTGATTAAATGTCATGTTGCCTGTCTTTTAATTATTTTTTAATGGATTGGTCAGAGAGGCTAATTACATATGAGACTGACAGCAGAATGCCACCAGGAGCATTAGTGGAGCGACAGGGAGACCTCCATCAACCACAGCCCTTGTGCTGGGACACCGAGTCCCGGCAGCTCTGCTCCTGGCACAGGCTTTGAGCAGGGCACCCCGCAACCCAGGAGGCAGGGAGCGTTGGGAGCAACCCGGCTGAACGGCATGCGATCGCTCGGCTCAGCCCTCGGCTCGGCTCGCCGGTGAACACTAGTTTCAGGAGGGCACTGGCAGCGGGGCAGCGCGTCCCGCAGGGAGGGAGCCTCGCTGGCCCAAGTCATGTCCTACCGCAGGGCCATGGGGGCCATGGGGGGAGGGCTCTGTGCCGAGAGAGCCTAAGACAGCCTGTACCATGACTTTTCCATAATGGAAATACTGCAGATAAGCAACTGGAGGTTTCACTATGACTTGCGGCAGCCTTTAGCCCTGTCAGTGTAAATAAACTGTGACGAAGCTGTGTTGCCTCAACAGCACCAATTCATTGCCAGAGGCTGTAGAGATTGCCTGGGTGCATGCACGACATATCCCCAGAGCCAGAGGCAGCGGGGACGCTCCTCACCTGCCTCCGTGCTGTGCTTCACTGCCGGCACGGGAACGTTCGAGCACTCGAAGTACTCCAGGTCATCTTCTGGCTCGCCCTTCTTCTCCAGCCCAGCCGGTTTCTGCGCAGAGGTGGTAGAGGCCAGCTTCTCCTCATCGGTGGCATGTCCATCCCGATTTGCAATATCTGGGATTTCTGAGATCAACGCTCCTTCATCCTGCAGGATCAAGGCATGCGGTTAAGCAGGACTGAGCTAATCCGTGGGGATCAGGCAACCAGGTTGCTGGACAGTCCGCGGAAAGCACGGGAGGCTTAGCATCCACCGACAAGCTGCTCCTCGGCAGGTTTTGGCAGAAGGAAACACATGGTGCCAGGGACAGAAGTGATTAACATGCAAAATCCATTAACGCGACCACACAGCTTGGTGCTTTGCTCTGGCCCGTGCTGGGGACAGGGCTAAGATACCGCACGTGCGTGGTCCCCAACGAAGCACATGGAAAACAGAGAGCGTTTCCTGGCCAGGAAACCCCCGGGGACAGGTTCCCCTGCGGTGAGCACCAAGCACAGCCCTTCTCCCTCCCTTCCCACCAGAAACTGCCCACAGGGAAGACGTTCGCCCCGCAGCTCAGAGCCACTGCTTTCAGGGAACTGGCCCTTTGGTCAGGCACTGCTGCAGGCACACGCCAGCCTGAAGCTCAGCCAGCCCAGCCCTTCCCACGCCACCGTCCGAGCATCCCTGTGCCCAGCCAGCAGCTCCCAGGGTCGGATCTCACGTACCTGAGCGCACACGTCCAGGACCAGGGACTGCGTCTCGTATTGCTTCACCTTGCAGCCGCTCCTGCAGGGGAGAGAGAAGCAGCCGGCTGAGGCGTGGGCTCGCGTGGGCTGCGTGGGGAGGAGGCGGGGGCACGTGCGAGACAGCCCAAGCAAGGGGAGGCAGCCCCAGCACTAGCATTGCACCCCACTGCGTGCCAGCAACCCCACTCACCAGTGAAATACCGAGGCAGAGCAAGTTCTGGAACGAACAGAAGGAACAAGCAAACAAAACACACGACTACGAAGCAATTGGGTTTGTCTTTGAGGCATTTATTCCTGTTGAAGGTAAGGATGGGAGAAAGGACCCCGCGGACAGCGAGAGAGGCAACTGCCAAGGAGCCAGCAAAGAAAGATTGCCTTGCTGCACCCTCATCCTATGCGTCCAGCACGATGGCATCCCGAGGTCCGAGTGCACGTTGATTTTCTGCAGGAAGGAACCATTTCCAGGCCGTCTCATGCTCTGTCCCTGCAGCTGGAGGTTTGCCTGGGACATCCCCGCAGCATCCACGTGTCTCCCACGTGAGTCAGACCTGCATGGCTGGGGCACAGGCCTGCTGGTTAGAGAGCTCTGCTTTGCTTGTGGGAGAGCACCAGGGCAAGCCGCTGTGCCTTGAGCGTTCCCTCTGGCAGATGCAAATGCTGTCCCAAGGAGAAGGGCCTGGCGGATGGGAGAAGGTTTAGCTCAGGTTGATCTTTCAGGCGGTCCCGTGGCCAGATGCCCTTCAGTGAGGAAGCTCTCCCTGGAACTTTGTCCCATGTTCCTCAAACCGTGCCATCCCGGAGTCCATCTGCACAGGACTGGGGGCACAGCCACATCCCGGCACACTGGGCATCTGCATCTTGAATCGGCTCGAGGCAGCGGAGGGACAGTCCCAGCAGGAATGGCCGTGTGTGGCACAGGATCCGTGCCACCAAAGCCCGCAGGGGCTGAGGGAGTCAGCGATGACATGACATCGCCCCGGCACGCAAAGGAGAGCACGAGCTCTCCTCCCACATCTCTCAACACCCTCTCACTCCACGTTTAACAATCTCCCACGGCTCGCTGCCATGTCCGAACCCACCAGAAGACAGGTACTTGCTAAGCTGGGACAGCTCGTGTGACAGCCCACTGCCGATACCTGGGGAGGGATCTCTGCCTCCAGACTCGGTGCTCCCTGCAGCAGGGACACGGACAGAGGCTCAAGCAGGATTGCAGCGAGCTGTTCCTAGGTTTAAAGAATCGTCCCCACAGACGTCACTCTCCAGCCTCCCCGTCCCATCACACACGTGTGCCAGCAGAGCACAACGAGCCACGTGGCACGGCACACGGAAATTTTATTTGCACGCTAACATGCACACCTGGGTCAGACTGAAAAATTGCTCTTGACTGTTTTTCTCCATCATGCCCTAATGCGAGCAGCTAAATGGCAGCTCACCATGTCCTTACCCACCTCTGCTCTGCACCATCTCCTGGGCTGGTGTTATCACACCGTCTGGTAGCTGGTTTGATCTCCCCCCAGCACCAAGATAACAGCTCTGTAATTCAAGGGCGTGGGGAAACAGGGAGAAGATAGCCAAGGCCAATGGCCCCGGCTCTGGTCCGCAGCCCCCGAGGCCAGGACGTGCACAGCTGCCCGTGCAGGGGTTACCAGTGTTTACAGCTGGATAAACCCAAACGTGGGCAGTGCTGCCTGTGTGCCCCGCTAACGCATGGGCAGACCGGCCGGGCTGCAGGTCCCGCACTGAGACACAGACATCCACTGTCGAACGCCGTGCTGTAAAAAGGCAGATCAGTTCTCGGCCGAGACACAGATGTCAGTGCTTGAGCCCAGCTCTAATTCTGTTTGTGCATATGGCAAGTGGCCCTAAGCGGACAAGAAGGGCATTGGGACGGATGACAAAAGATCAGGAACTAAGCCCGGCATGGTCCTTCCTCTGACTCTCCTTGCACAAGAGCAGGGCCCAGACAAGCCCAGAGGGTCCAGGGGGGCTGACAATCTGTAAGAGACACCAAGCATCGCCAGGAGACTAAATGGGGGTAACCCCAGTCCCTCCTGCGCGCCCTCCCTGCGGGACGGAAGCGCAGGGCAGCAGCAAGCCCTGGGGCCCCAGCGCAGGGCACTCGATATTTCACTGGTGTCCCACCGTGGGGTTGCTCTTGCCGGGGGCACAGCACAGCCCCACTGCAGCAGCGCGGGTCGCAGGGCAGAGAACGAAGGCTGCTTTACTCGAGCCCTGCTTTCTAACCTGTCCAGGATCTCGCAGACTAGCTCTACCACCCCAGCTTGGGCACAGGAGGGATGCTTCAGGGGAGAGCCACGAGCAAACCAGCTCTGGCAGCCACCAAAGATCTAAAGAGAGCCCTGTTGGGAGCCAGCAGAGCTCCCCTGGGACTACCTGACACGTCCCGGAGCCGGAGGAGACAGCCCCCTGACTCCCTCGCCTCCCAGCTGGTGCCTTCCACCCTACCCCTCTACAGCAGCTGCCTGCCTGGTGATTTTGCGTGGCCAGGGGTAAAAGACACCCTCATCTTCAGGACTAAAATCTACCCCTGTTGCAGGGACCTGGATTGCACAGAAACCTGCTCCCCCTCCGTTAGCCGATGCACTGGTTTCGAGCACTCGTACATCATCCAAAGGCGTTGCGAGTCGGCATGCTGTGAGAGCAAGCACAGGCACGCGCCTCCGGTGAAGCTCTCCTCTCCTCCCTCGCCCCCAGGCACTTGCCAGGCTAAGCTGCCCCAGGGATCTGGCCTGAGAGGTGCGGGACACAAATCAGACAACGGAGAGCACGGGTCAAAGGGCAAGAAGGAGCCTGCATGCCATGGAGACGAGTGGGGCCAGCACACACCCAGAGAGAGAGGACAAAAACCGGCAAAGGAAAAGAAGAAAGAAATACAGAAGAGAGTACTTACAACAGAAAACAGAGAAATTTCACTTGTTCAGTAGTCCTGATGCACCAAAGCATGGACAGGGAGAGAGACAGACAGATGGAGAGAAGAAGAGCATGTGAAAAGACCTGGATATTAACTCTCATCTGGAGAAGCACAGTGAGTTGCCCGGCTCTGTCTTTTTGGAAGTAACACACAGATAAAGGATGCTCTGATTCCGCGTTTGCTATTTGCGATGGCAGGGTGAGATTCAAACACAAATGCCGCTGCTGGGGAGGTGAGCGCCCCGAGCAGCCCGTGCTGCTCTGAGGTGACTGACGGAGAGGCAGCCTGAAAATTCCCTGCTGCTTCCCCTCACCAGCAGCTCCTGCTCACCCGCGGTCATACACAGGAACACCGACTCTTAAAAAATCCGTATCAACTCTCTGCAAAGCATTTCTAAGAGAAAAACATCCAACGTACCCTTATTTTTGCCTGCTAGGTTTTTTCTGCTTTCTCTGTAAAAACCCACTCTCTAGTTTTCCCACCGGCGACTCTGTTAGCAGAGTGATGGCTTATTTTGGTTTTACTGCCAAATCAGCCACAAACTCTGTGCTCCTAAAATTTCCCTTTTTAAGCTTATTGCTTGCTTTTGCCTTCAACTGGTTCCAATTACACGTGTTAAGCGCAATCACAAATTATAGTGGAAGGACCCAAAATTGGCTGGGCAATTATTCCCTTGTGCAATATCCCCTCTGCTTCCCTTGCCCGCTCAGAGACCCTGTGGAGGGAGGGCAGGTAGAGCCAAGCCTGGCTCAGCAGCTGCTGTTTTCTTAAACGTCAGGCTGAGACTTCAGCACTGCCCAGACACAGGTTGGAGGACATTGGTGATACAACGGGTGAAATACCAACAAAATAGCAAGGTTTAGCGATTAAACCTGTACCCAGAGGAGGAGGGTAATGCTGTCTGCATTCCCAGGAGATACTGTGAAATGTCAACATCTATATGGGGGTTTTAAATAGCATGGTTCAGGAACTACAAATGCACTGAAATAGTTCAGCAAGGGACAACAAGCTCCCTACTGCCTGTGCAGATGTGATAAAAGCAACAAACAATTTGCCTGTTCAACCTCTATCCTCTTCCCCTGTCATAACAAGAGAAATTCAGCGGCAGCTCACAAAATGTCCCAGCAGCATCTGGTCAACCAGACCTGCACCCACGAGCTCCAGAAGACCTACAAACCCTCCTGTGTGCTTGGCAAACCCTTTGTAGGCTCAAGCCTCCGTTACAGCTTTGCTCTGACTCCACAACCCTACAGTGCCTGCACCTCGACCCCACAAGCCAGAGCCCTGAGGGGTTTTCCAAAGAGGTGATCCTGCCAAGCGGGTCCTGATCCAGCCCTCCCCACTCTGTCTGGGACCCAGGACACCGGCACCACTCTGGGACACCCGTCCCTCTCCTCCCATCTGCTTCTGAGCGACCGGGGTGCTGGCAGAGAGAGGGACCTGCCCCTCAGCCGGGACAAGGGGGCAGATAAAACCGGGGCGGCAGCAGAACCTGCGGTACACGTCGGTATTTTGGGCTCACTCAGAAGGCACGGGGGGCAGGAGGACCATCACCACCATCACCACCGCTGCTCTGCCCGCGCGCGGGGGAATGGAGGGGACTGCCAGCCCCCGGCCGGCCGCCCGCTCCGTGCGCACCAGCACTCACGTTATCAGGCGCGACTTGGGCTTCTTCGGGGAGTCTCTGCCTTTCACGAGATCGTCCTGCACCTCCAACGTCTGAGACTCGAGGATTTCGTTGAGGCTGTTATCGGCAGTGGTGCAGGAGTCGGCAGTGGTGCTGGCGAGGGTCGTCTTGGGCTTAAATGGATCCATGGAGTCAAAGTTATCGGGGTCAAACTGGTAAGAGCCCTTGGGGAGAGTTGGCGAGTCTTGCAGCGCTGAGCTGCCACAGAAGGGGTTGAGACCCGGGCTGTCCCAGAGCGCAGGACCCAGCCGGGGGGAGCCCTGGGGACGCGGTGGCTCCATGGGACCCCTCTCCGTGTCCTCAGCTGGTTTCTTGGGGAGCTCTCGGTGTCTCTTCGGCGTCAGCTTGCTGGCCGGGATCCTGCTGCCCTTCCTGGGCGCAGCTCTCCTGGCCTCCGCGCTCTCTCCCCCCTCCATAAAATCGACCTCGGGTTTCGGGACCTGCCCTTTGGGCTCCGGCGCCGGGTCCCCTCCCAGCTCACCAGGGCTGCTGCTGGGATGGGGGAGGCTGTGCGGGGCTGCCAGGGGGGAGCTCTGCAGCCGGCAGCCCCCTGCCACGAAGGGGTTTACGCTCTCGCCGTACTGCTCGGGGTCGAACTGGTAGGATGCTTGGGGCACCGGGGTCTCCTCTGTGGTTTCTTCTGTTTTCCTCCCCAGCAAAGGTGTTTTCCCTTTCCCAAGCTGGCCCCGGCTGGGCGAGCACTCCCAGGCCAGGGCATCAGCCTTTGGCTCCACCAGCCCCGTGCCGGCATCCACCACGTCCTCTCCGGACATGACCGGCTCCTGGGCAGCTCCGCCCGCATGGGGCACCGGGACTGGCGCTGCAGCAGGTATGGCAGCGCAGCCAGCGTCAGCCCTGCTTCCCAGCGCAGCTGGAGGCTGGGTTTCAGCCGGCGGCTGCGTCAGGGATGAGTCTTCGGGGTCGGTTTCCCCCTTAGTGCTCAAGCTGGCTTTAGGGGCTCCGTTCTCCAGTTGAGCCTCATCTTTGGGGTGCTTCCCAGGCGAGCCATCCCAGCGGGCTTCCCCTACCAGCAGGTCAGCATGGCCACTTGGCTCTGAAAAGATAAAAGGAGCCGGTTAAACCCCCACCTGCCGAGCACCCACTTCCAGAGGGGTTCCTCTCCCCTCCTCACAGCTGCTCCAGGGTCAGATTTTACACTGACCCAAAGCTCAGCTTCCCCACCTGCCAGAATGACTGCGTAACCCCGGCTTCAAGCACTTTCTGTAAAATTTGAAGCCCATGAACACAGTGGAGAAAATTTACATAAATTGCATGCCAAGGGCGAGCCCGTGCAGGGAGGCATTGTCTGCACAACGCCAGCAGGCGTACCAACATCTCCATTTATGCCTTTCCGCTCCCCACCGCTTGCTCCCACCCAGGGTGGCGGCAGCACCGGGGGGGCTTTGCAAATCCCAGCGAGGCTCCTGAGGGCCAGACACCGGCTGGGACTGACTGTGGGGTGGCTGCTCCCAGGGCAGAAACACCTGCATCCAAGTGGGAATGACAGCGACAGGGAGTCACTGCTCACCTGGGCGGAGAGTTAAGAATTACCAGGAGGAATTCAGGGAAGCATGACATGAGAAAACACCACAAAACGTGAATAAGCAGGCCCTGGAGTGAATGGGAACGGGATGCCGTGCTTAATGAATAAGCATGTAACAGGCTGCAGAGGGGATTTGGGGGTCAGCCGCCCGCAGGTGGCTGGTGCCAGGGCTGCGGAGCTGGATGTGCACCAGGCAGAGGGAAGCTGCCCGATGCAAACTGCTCCCCAGGACTCAGCCGCTGCACCCCGAGGTGCGGGAGCGGGTTTGCAGCACTGCTGCTCTCTCCCAACACCCCAGCCCTCGCTCTCCTGCAGAGCCTCAGCAGTCCCGACAGGCGCCCAACACGGGGCTGCCGTGCGGTACGGCCAGTCCTTGCCCGCACCAGGGCACCGCTCGGCCACCGCCGGAGACATGCAGCCATCGGGAGGGTCCCCTGTTAACCGGGAGGGTCCCCTGTAAACTGGGAGCTCCAGATGCAGCAGCTGCACGTGGTCAATGCTCAGAAACTGTCTCTGCAATGCATCAACGCGAGGAGCCAAAGTGCCAGGAAAGCAAAAACCCTGTGTGCATTTGTTGATGGGGTGGGAGGGAAGGGCGGGCACAGCAAAGCAACGAGAGCCCCAAAGAGCGGCAAGCCTGCAGGAAAGGGCCTGCCGGCAGCGGGCCCAGGTGCTTGTAGCTGCTCTGCTCAGCACCGTGCCTGCCTGCAGTTTCCGTCCTGCCTGCCGGAACTCGGCCACACGCTGCCTGCACCTCTGTCTGCAGAAATCCTGCCTGTGCATTTATGCCAGGCTCACCATGCTGCTGTCAGAGTTTCTTAATCACAAATCCTGATCCATGACTTAATCACTATTACTCCAATCCCTTCCCCTAAATCTTTTTACTGTTTAATCTTTTCTTTGCTGTCAAGGGATGGGGAAGCTCCTTATCTGCGGAGGCATCCTGAAAACTATACCCACCAAGCACCTAGAGCCAGGACCTCGGCACAGGCATGCAAAGGCACAAGAGGAAAACATCAGGTGTCACCTCCACCCGGCTCATCTGCACCTCTTCTCCTGCATCTCAACCAGGGACGATTGCACAGACTCCCAGGATAAGGCAGAACAGGATGCTGGGGTGCTCAGCACCCATCAGGGAGCGCGCAGGACCCGCAGCTCTCGCTGGCACCTTTCTGGGCAGATGCAGCCCAGCCAGGTCCTCCAAGGGCAGAACAAAACCATTGCTCGCCTGAGGACCAAACTGGTTTGAAAACCTGGCTGGGAACAGCGGCATGGGCGATGCAGAGCTTGTGCCGGGGAAACCTGCCTGTCCCCCTGCACTGCTGCAACCCTGCCCTGGCACACGGGTGACAGCCGAGGAGGGGAGTCACGTCAAGCGTGCCCTCGTTTTGCAGGGAGGTTTGGCCGGGCAATGACAAGCTCCCGCCGCCCCAAGCGCATCTCCCTGGAAAGGCTGCTCCTATCGCAGGGCATCTGCAACCAGCTCACGTTTGCTGGTGACCGAGCGAGCCACAGGCTGGCAGAAGAAGAGCGAATCAGGCAAAAATCTGGTCCCTGGGCTAATCCAGGACACTGAGCCAACAACCCTGAGTCCGCTGATGGCTCGTGGTTTGCATAATTGATCTCCAGGATGCTAAAAGCCATGGAAGTGAATCATGAGGGGCTGTGTGCTCCCTGAGACTGCAAAAAAACCTCCCTCCAACTGCAAAAAAGTTCCCTCCAAATAGACATTGCCTTGCTGCCCCAGAAAACGCATCAGTAAACACAAATCCAGTGGATATGTACTTGGAGTGCAGCCAGAAAACACTCTGAGGCAGCACCTGCCAGGCCTTTCCATCATTAGGAACCAGGAAAACCTCCTTAACAGACCCCAAAGAAAACGTTATTACACTTGCTGTGTTGCTCAGATGTTTTAAACCTCACTGAGACAGCTCTGAATGGAAGAACAGACTTCAAAGTCAGGGCAAAAGGCACCTTTTAAATGCATTTTACATTCCCACCGGAAGGTTTTGGAGCCGCCGTTCTCACAGACATAAGCCCATCCTGGTTTCTAACCCAAGCAATGAGTAATTACTTCTGGAATAACAAGCAGTCAGCATGCAAACCACCTCTCCTTGCTGCGTATGTCTGCAGGGCGGGGAGAGAAGAAGGGATGGTGCATGTGACCATCACTCAGAACAACCATTTCTTCACAAAAATTAGAAGAACCACCTGCCCAGGTCTTCCAATTTTGTGATTCACCCGTATTCTGCACCGAAGACAGCTCAGCTGCTCCACAGCCCCTGCCTGCAGCACAGCCTGCCTGCTCAGCCAGCCTGAGAGCAAAGGAACAGAAATATACTGGGGGACAGAAGGTGCAGGCGAGAGACTGCTCAGGAGCTCGCCTGCAATCTTGGCAATCTTCTGAAGTAGGACCATCTCTCCTGCAAGCTTGGTGGGTTTTTTTCCCCTTCTCTGGAAAGGCCCTGGGTACGAGACAGGTATTAATCACTTGTGCGAGCTAACAGCCACGCTCAGCGCTGTGTCTGAGCAACAGCCCAAGGGAACCGAGAGGAAGGAATGAGAGCTGAAGGGGCAGCAAGGAGCCTGCCCACCTCTGCTGCAAGAACCCCGTCCCTGCCCTCCCCGAACGCTCATGCAATGCCCCAGAGTTCCGATTTTCAACCCTGCCTGGGCTGAGCTATTCACCTCCCTGGAGGACCACAGCCTCGGGGGCTGAGGCCACCGCGGGACGGGCTCACATTGGCACCGAGATCCATACGGAGGACAAAGGCAGGCAAAGCTACGAGGTCAATTCTCCGGAGAGCGCTGCCAGGATGAAAAGTGCGATGGTTTGTGGGGCAGAGCCCTTGCCACAGGGACCTGCCGGGTGCTCCCGGGGCACCATCCACCGCTTCAGCTGCCTCTCGCAGGGATGGAGAGCCAGCCCCAGCCCCTCCTGCCTGCTGATGAGAGCAGGACAAAAACCCCTCCTGCAAAGCAGTCCCAAAGGTGATGGCATCCCAGGCAAAGCCACCCCACACGGGTCCTCCTGCCCAGCAAGGGCTGGGGGGGGCACAGCCTGGCCCCAAGCCCCCCCAGCCCCAGCCAGGCAGCTGCAGTTCCTTCCCCCCCGTGCATTTCCTCTGCCTCCAATGCAGCGTCCCACCAGCTACCAAACGCGTTCCTGCGGGAACAATTACACCCGATGCAGAAACCAGTGACCCGAAGGGCCTCGGGGCGCTTGGGAAGAGCCGAGTTCTGCACTCCGGCCCCCGCAGCTGCCCGGCTCTGCTGGATCATCGTGATGACCTCAGTGCAGCACTGCCTATTGCCCAGGGAGCTCTTTCCAACCCCGGCGAGCTGCGTGCAGCTCTCCCTGTTCCTCCACAGCCTCTGCATGCATTTACATCCCGAAGCAAGCCCAGCTCCCCGCCACCCCCATGCAGTGACGTTGGAGAGCTGCCGCACCGGCTCAGCACGCACTCCCTCTGCTCACGTCCCCTGCCAGGGAAACCAGCCTGCAGAAACAGCCAGTGCCTCCCCAGCCCAGCTGCCCCATCAGCCGTCTTGCTGCCCTAACCCTCCTTTTGGGCCAAAACTGCGCTGAACGCCCCGCGGAACCCCAAGAGAAGGCGGTCTGGCAGCCAGGCTGCTGCGCACACTGACCTGCTACCCGCAGGTTTCCCCTTGGAGCAGCAATTCTCACGGGCAGCCCAGGAGATGCCTTTCAGCATCACTGAAAAGGTGACCCCGAGCTCTCGTCTCCCCTCTGGCGCTGTGCCCTGCAGGTGGGGACATTTTCGTCCCACCGTGAAAACGGACACTGGCAGCAGCAAGGTACGCTCAGTGACTCCAGGATCCGTCCCAAACACAGATCCAATAAAAGGCACTCTGGATCCCTGAAAACAGGGGTTGTACCAGCTGTGCGTGGAGTGCAAACCCGCTTCTGGTCCGGCCAGTGTACGTGGAGGGGATATTACAAAGTGAAAATGGAGATTTTATACTCTCTGAAGAAAAACATACAGACAGGACAGCCTGGCACCACAGTAATAGGCACTTTGTGCATGTGCATTATAATCGTTGTGCTTGTCTTCCCTAGGCTGAAATTAAACACAAACATGGACTAACTAAACAGCTTTCCTACATGCCATCCCTCACTCCCTCAAATGAATCAGAAAAACTTGGCAGCAGCAGTGCTGCGATGCAAAGGCTCCGCGCCCTTTTCATCCCACACACAGCAACCAAGTGAAGCAGCAATGATCCTCTGCACGGCCCTGAATGCCAAACGCCGGCAAGAACAACCCCTCCACTATCTGCAGCCTTTGATTCTGCTCATGCTTTGTGCACAGCATGAGTCACGCATTTCTCCCTTTCCCAGCTCACTCGCACACGCAGGCGGAGCACAGGATATCTGGCCGGTACATTCAGCTTAGGCTTACGTAGCTAACGACTTTTTTTCCTCTTTTGGCTTTCCGCTTTTGTTTAACAGACGTTGATCTATTTTTAAATCTATTCTGTTAAGAATTAGCATACCGGCAAACGATGCTGCCACTAATGCACCGGAAAACACGTGCCCTGCATCAGGGTAACAGAAGTAAAAGCTGATGAGCCTGCTCCCATCACTGATGGTTCCATCTTTGTTGCTTCTGCTCATTTCCTTGCACAGACTATCTTCTTCTGGCAGATGACTAAAGATATTCTTTAGCAAGAATGGGTCAGAATTACAGCCTACACTGCCCGAGAGGGCAAGAGGAAAACTGAGTGATCCTGAATGGGCATAAAGCCTAACTGCAGCCCCCTCCCCGCGGCGATGGGACCGCCTGAATTTTTGTCCCCGAGAACAGGGTTTAACGCATCCAGGCCAACTCTCAGCTGCGTGCAGAGCAGCCAGCCCCTGGAGTCACAGCTTCTGACTTACAAGTTTCCTAACCCTATTTATTCCCAAGTAAGGGCGAGACTGCAGCTGTAAGACAGTCAAGTGTCTGTTCCTCCCAGTCCCCCCCGGGAGATGCTGTGCCTGCCCGCAGGTCTGGGCTCGGGCAGCTGCCCCCCCGCCACGCTGGCCCAGGTGCACACAGGCATCGGCAGCAGCTATTCCCCAAGGACTGCGAGGCAGCGGCTCTCGCCGTACGCAACAGCTCGGCTCTTTCAGGACTGACAAGCAGCCATTACACTGGATTGCCTCCCGATCACAGCATTTATTACACTGCTGCTCCTGAGCTGCAGCCAGACGAAAGGGCACATGCTGCTGCAGAACAGCACTGCAAAGACGAGGGCTTAACGTATAGATTACCTAAGGTACGGTGATTTAACACCCCAGGATGCCTTCTGCACACCGCAAACTCGCAACCGCACCCGGGCATCCCTTCCCTCCACCATTTCAGAGACACTGAAGAGATGCAAGCCGGAGCCCCGGGCAGGGAAGGGATGGAGCTGGGTGCTGTCACACAGCGGCTTTGGCCCCGCTCTCTCCAACCTCCTGCTCTCCACCAGCCAGCACAGAAAAACAGCTTTTGCCGGCGATCATCCCCTCAGCTCCACAACACTGCGACCTTTGTGTGCAGGGTGCCGGGAGCGGCCGGCTCCCTCGCTGCTGTGCTGGGCTGGCCTCGAGGAACTGCTCGTCCCAGGATGCGGGGGCACGGGCGCACTTTGGGGACAGTGACACCCTGGAGTCTGAGGCAACGCGCCTCCCTGAGCAGAAGCTTTGGCAGAAATGATCCTCATACCTGCCAGGAAAGCCTTTTTCTCCCCCTCCCCCTCCCCAGACATTATTCCCCTAAAGTAAAGATGCCTCTATCATCCCTTCTTAAAAGGGAAGGATTATTCCAAGAGCTGCGATTATCAGAAGCATGAACCAAGCGCTCTCTCCATCAAGGCAAACAAACCTGTGTTTTCCATGGGGAGGGCTGGGCACCCAGATCCATCCCAACAGCAAAACAACACCGCGGGAGATGGAGAGCCACAGCACTCTGTTACTGCCAAGGTCACGCAGTACTTGGGCTCCTGCACGGGGAGGACCCAGAGTCTGGTTTGAGCTACCACGTTCCGAAACCAGCTGAGCAGTAAGCTACCAGCCCGCTGTTGAGAGCATTCAAGAAAAGCACAATACTGCAAGTCCCATACCAGGGTCCCTGCAGCAGCGAGAGGCAGTCGGGCAAGGGAGGGCAGAGGATGCTCAGGACGGCCCGTCCGGGACCTCCCAGCCCCCCATGTGCTGCCCCACACCCCGGAGAGGCTGCCCTCCTGCAGGCACCCCCGGGGGCTCCCAGACATCCTGACATTGCCCAGTCACCCTGCTCTGCTGAGAGAGCAGACGAAAGGGGAGGTCTCCTCCCTGCCCTGCCCTGATAACCTCCAGCGGTTGCTGCAGAGGTGCTGGAGCTTCAAAGCCGCCTTCTGGCAGCACAAAACCAGACGTAAACACCAAGCTCAGCCACAGGCACCAACCCCAATTGCCCCTGGAGAGAAGGGTACGACAACAGGGGGGAGCTGGTGCCCAAAAGGCCAAGGGTTAATGGGGAGCCGCACTTAGAGGAGCGGCAGCCAGCGTTGAGACACAAGGACAAACCAGCAACAGCACGGGACCCCACTGGCAAAGGAAACCCTCCGCGTTTTCAGCAGGTCCCTCGCGATTTCTCCAGAAATGGGGTTTAGCAGTGTCGAGCTCTTACATCTTTAACAGCAGCTACACAGCAAAGACACCTGGCCGCTAACTCCAGAGGAGAGAGACCCGTGCAATGAAACCTCCGTCACCGACCGGCCGGGGGGAGGACGCAAACCCAGCACCACGTCAGCTCCTGTGCAAGAGCCAAGGGCGAGCGGCATGCAGGGCACGTGTGGGGCAGCTCCCACCAGCCGGCAGCCCACTCTCCGCCCCAGGCAGCGATGGAGGCCACCCTGAGCACTGCGCTGTCTGCAGGGGAAGTGGCAGAGGGCAGTTTAACTGACAGAATGATTCAACAACATCCTTGGTTCCTCTCGATCAATCCATCGCAGCCGTCCCAGCTGCAGCCTCTGCATCCCTGGGTGCAGCCTCAGCCCGGCTCGGCAGCTCACAAAACCCGACGTGCAGAGCCTCTCGCTCTCTTCCCGGCTCAGGGACAGAGGAGGGCGCGACCGGGGGTTGCAAAACAGCACAACGATGATTTTGCCCTGTGTAGGCATGAGCCAAGGGGGGCAAACGGCCCCTTCTGAGCCTGCAGCGCAGCCCGCTCCCTCCAAAGTGATTCAATAAAATCAACGTTTCACTCAAGTGAGAGAACAGCCCTTTGCGGAGTGCACAGCCCCGAGTACTGGCATTTGAACCATCCAGGCCATTAACCACAAAAAATGTGGCAGGCATTATTCAAAACAAGCGACTTCTCCTTGACCCCACCCTGCCTTTCTGCAGCCGGAGCGGAGAGCCGAAAAGCAGAAGGTGCACGCTGGCTCTTTACCTTGGGTCCCGGCCTCAGGCTCTGGCGATCCCGGCGGCGGCTCGCAGAACTCCTTTAGTGGCGAGCGGGTCGGCGTTTCTGCTTCAGGGGTCTCAAAATTACCTTCGGAGTCCGAGCTGCCGAGGGGGGGGGAAAAGAGTGAGGAATTACCGCTTTCAAGGCTAGCTCTGAAATCCTCCGCACCGCCTACTCGCCCCGCCAGAGCAGCTCCCGGGCCGGCCGGCCACGGGCATCCTGCGGCGGCCGCTCTCTCCTGTCCAGCGGGACACGCTAGCGAAGGGAAAAGGGAGAGCAGGTGAAACACCACCACGAGCGTCCCCCCGAGCACCCCCAACCCTCCTCTCGGCCCAGCCTCCGGGACTGCTTCCGCCACGTCTCTGCCGGGCTCTCGCAGCATCCAGCACGGGCCTCCAGG
>VYZV01029824.1:121340-164963 GCA_013401275.1 Pandion haliaetus
GGGTGTTTTGGTTTTGTTGGTTTTGGGTTTTGGTTTTTTTTTTCCCTTCATCCTGGGCCACGCTCCGGGCTGACAGAAATCAGCCGTGACCTCAGGGCTGAAATCTCTTAGCTATGAGCACGGCTCCTCTGCGTTACACCAGATGCCCATCACCGAGGCATCTGACCAGCTAGTCACCAGGCTCCCAGCTAACGCTCCCCGCTCCCCAGAGTGCGATGCTGGGGTTGGGGCTTTGGCAGCAAGGACGCCAGAGCTGCATCCCACCGCAGGGACAGAGCTGCCGGGGACAAAATTTGCGGCCAGGTTATTCACAAGAGGTCAGCGCGCAGCCTGGCGTCGAGGAACCAGCATCCCACGCACGTTCACGTCGGCTCTGTTGGACTTGCTCTGTCTCCCCCTCCTTTCTCTCACCCAGTGAATTTGACATGATGCAGATTTTAATGATGCAAATTTCCTCTAGTCCTGAGACCAGAGTTCTTCATGCTGCACCCTGGAACTGCTTGCAGGGGCTGAACTTCCTCACCTAACCAGGCTCCCACCAGACCCCAGCCACCAGCACGCTGTCTCGTACTGCATGTTCAGTGAGAAAATGGGGTCTGAGCCCTTTATCTGGGGCACTCAACCTCAGTCAAAGAAGCCCCAGTAAAGTGCCGATACCGCCTCTCCCCTTAAAACAGCCTCTCCTCAAATCATCCCTTGAAGGGGAAGCCAGACAAACAGCAAGCCCCCATGCCAGACAGAAGCCAGACCCCTTTGCGGGGGAAGATTTAAGGCAGCAGTTTAAAAGCACAGAGGTGACCCTGCTAAGGAAACGTCCTGGTTGGATTTATTTTAATTAAAGTGCCTGAGAGAACATATCCATTTCTGACACCATTTGGGGCTTTCTACTTCAGAGAAACTGAAAACTCAAATATTAATCTTTCTTTTGTCGGTCAGGGTGTTCTGGCTTGGGTTGCATTATTTTTTGGCAAGAAAAGTGTTGACACCTTTGAAAGCTTTCACCTTCCTCAAAGAAAAGAAAAGCCAACAAAAAACCAAACTCAAAACCCAACCAAAACCAACTAAACCTTCCTGGGATGAAAAAAATGTCCTGACCAGCTCGACTGCCCTCCTGCCTGTGCAAGCGCCCAGCGTGCCCGCAGCCACGCACACCCACACCGTGAACCCCCCCCTCTCCGCTTGCACGGGGGCTCCTGCGACAGCCGCAGCCGTTCCAACGGCCCCGACCGCCCCGAGCTCCCCAGAGCCCTCGAGATGCATCTGACAGAAGGGAACGTTACCTCTGCTGCTGGCGCGCCGGGAGAGAGGCTGGAGGCTGCGGTCGGTCACTGTGGCCGAGTCAGGTGACAACCATGTGGGACGTGGCGTGGGGCCCCTGCCTGCTGCATGTGGCCGCATAATCCCTGGCGGTGGTGCAGTCAGCACCCGTGCACTGCCGCGCAGCCTGGGCACTCCCGAGCCCTCCGGGAGGTGCCGGCAGCTGCCCACACAGCTGGCGATACGTCCCCTGCGATGCCCACAGCCTCCTGGCACTGCAGCACGGCCCCAAACCCGCGGCCTGGCAGCTCCACAGGGGAGCACGGGTCTCGCTCCGGCCCCTCTGCTTTCCCCTGCCAACCGCTGCTGGGGGAACCTGGCCGTGCCGGGAGGGGAGCGCATGGGGGCTCTGGGGCTGGAGCGCGGAAGCCCAGAGCTCTGACTCAGCTTGGGCAGGTGGGTGAAGGAGGCGATGAGGTGATTTTTTGCATTCCCAGGCCCAAGACGCAGAGCTCAGAGCGGTCTTTTGGCTGCTCTGACGTTCTGCATGTGTTTGAAAGACCGACCACCGCATACGTGATGTGCTGTGTCTTGCGTCACTGCCCATCTCCTCCACCTCCTCCGCTGCCCTGCCTCTGCGCAGCCCTGCCCGTTGAACGGGGCAGGAGCGACCTCCGTGCTGCAAGGCTGTGCGGCACCCGAGCGCTGCGGTCCCCGGCGCGGCAGCCGTGTGCGGACACCATGCCCAAGGGCCGGGCTTTGGCACGGGCAGCCTTCCCGAGGGCTTGGCCCTTTTGCTTCTGTGTCTGGTTTCAAAAGAATTTCCTGCAGACATTTTCAAGTGGGGCATTTAGAAATGCTGCCCTTCCTAGGCAAAAGTCCCCGTGTGCCTGCAGATGCTGAAACGCTGCGGTTTATAGACACACTTCAACTCACGCCTCCCGAAGCAGACTGGGGGGCTGCCTGGCACCTGCATGTGCTGCAAAGCTGGGATGCTGCATCCAGCCATCAGTGACGCATCTCAAAAATAGGCTTTCATGAGGTCTCGCTGAGCCAAGGACCTCTGCCAAAAGACAGGAATTCAGTATTCCCTAAGAAGGCCGTCCTGTTGGAGCAGGGATCTGAACTAAAGGGGTGAACCCAAATGTAACATAGCGGCTCTCTCCTCCTCAGGCTACCCCGGCACCAGGCGAGGGAGCCAAGGCCCCAGCAACACGCACACATCAGCAAACAGGTATCGCAAACGCTGGGCAGGGCTGACAGGCGCTGCGTCGGATGCCGAGCAAGCTGGGGGACGCGCAGCAGGTAACGTGCCAGCGCTGCTGCTCTGTGCTCGGCTCTGGCTGGAGCTCGGCTATTTCGGCTCCATCTGCAGCCCCAGCACTCCTTGGCAAGGGGCTGCTCCCTGCGAGCAATAAACACATACAGAACTCTGGGAAACTGCAGGCTTTCCGGTCAGACACTGCAAGGGAAAATCAGGAGGGGGAAGGCACCAAAACTAAACGAGGATTATGTAGCACCCCAGAAGAGAAAACTGATTGCCAAACACCAAGAAGCACAGAGTGCCATCCCACACCACCCTCCTTAGAGCTCCCTCAGCCTGACAGACACTGGCAAAAACCTAATTAAGCTCTCGCAGCCCCTCAGGACAACAGTGAGGGTCAGTGTCACCATCGGCAAGCCACAGCCTCAGCCTCAGAGCAGTGACAGGTCTCCTTCAACACCAAGAGCCCCAGTCCCGCTCCCAGCCGTGGCACGGCCCCGCTCCGAAGGTCTGGAGGCGAGCACAGCTGCATGAGACGGCTTCGCTTCCCAGCTGTGCAAAGTGTCACAAGACCTTTAATAGTCTCACACACAGCCATGAAACTCTGCCCGGAAAGCCGTTCCCCCGAGGGCAGGGGCTGGCAATGCCCATGGAGGCTGTGGGACGGAGGCACAGCAGGCACGCTGCGGAGAGAGGCAGGCAGAGATCAGGCAGAGCTGCAGAGCAGCCAGATGTGCCCCAGCTGTGGGGTCCTACTCACTCCAAGGCAGCAGCCGGGGCTCTGGGGCCCTCCCGCTGCTTTGCTGGCAGAGCTTAGCTCAGGTGGGGTTCCCACATCCCTTGCCCGTCCGGCACCCTGAGGAGCACCAGAGCTGGCTGGCCGGGTGACTGCTGTCTGCAAAGAGGCAGATGGTAATAATTACCCGTACGCTAATTCCATGGAAATTTCCATGTGCCTGGGAAAGAGGCACACCAAGCCCTCGCTGCTGCCTGGGGCAGAGGTTCACTGTTGTTTCCGGGGACTGTGACTAAGAGCTGGGTCTGTCACATGGATGGTGTTTAAATGCCTCCTGGGAGCCTCCCATCTAAATACCACTGGCTCCAAACCTGCCCGGAGCCAGCACCGCTGCACTGCAAGGTGCCCGGGGGAGTGCCCGAAGCACCTCGCCTCCGCGGTGGGCTCCCCGGCACCCCAACCTGCACCCACCTGCGCCGGCAGAGCAGCAGCAAACCGCCTCGGAGGGAGGACGCTGGGCCCGAGCCCTTCTCCACCTGCAGCTTGCTTGGAGCACCGACGGCATCTCCCCTTTCAGCTTCCCAAGGGGGTCCCGAGGGAGGGCAGCCCCCAGCCCGGCTGGGCAGGCAGAGCGGAGCTGCGTGCCAGCACACGACATCGCGTCGTGCTCTGGCAGCTCCTCCTTAGCAACACAAACAGAGCCACAACACGGACCTTGGAGGCAGATAGCCTCGCAGCCCGGCGTGAAGGCTCTGGCGGGGAGCCCAGCGTGCCCATGCGGCCCTGGCCGGCTGGCAGGTGCCGGTGCCCGGCTCCGCCTTGGGAAAGCACCACGAGCTCGAGCTCTCTGGCAGGGCAAAGCGGGGAGGAGGTTGTGCTCTTCAAAGGTGCCTTCCAAGGTCTGCCATCGCGGGGGGGCTGGTGGGAGCTGGACACCAGCTCTGCACCCTGGGGTGGCCGAGGAAGCCTCACTCCCTGCTCTCCTCCACCCTCCAGCCTGATGCAGGCAAGCGCTCGGTGAGCGTCCCGGCCCTCAGCTCCCTTCTTCTTCCTACCTTTGCAGCCGCAGACTTGTCCTGGGCTCCGTCACTGTCTGCTACCTGTCCCGGGGCTCCTTCGAAAGCCGCTTGTGTGAGCAGCTGCCTGGAAAAGGAGCAGGGAGGAAGGAAGGGGATGGACAGCGTGGGGAGGGCCAGGCAGCGGCGGGGTGTCTCAGTGCACCCTGCAGCCTGGGGGAGAGGAAGGAGGATGTTTTGTAATATTTGGCGAGTGCTTCCATGGGCAGGGAGAGGAAACCGGTGGGGCAGACGGTGCTGGGCAAGCCGAGCCGTCCATGCACGCTGCTGCCGTGCCGGTACCGGAGCCTCTTGGGCGAATGCCTGGATCTCATGCCGTCTCCTGCTGGGGCCCCACTGGTGTCATGCCGTAAAAATGTGCTCTCGGCTGGAATTTGGCAGCCTGGCCTCTGGCGGGGAGGGAACCTCTCCGCTTACAGAGGGAGAGGGAGCTGTGGCCCGGGGCTGCGGGGAGAGGAGACAGGGAGCTGTGCCTGAGCTCCCGCACGGCTGGGGAAGGAGGGCTGGGAGCAGCGGACATGCCTACAGGTTGACACACTGGAATGCTGCTTTCTCCCGGCTGCCCTGTGCGAGGGCAAGACAGGAGGACAGGGATGGACAGAGCCACCGAGTCCCCCAGGGAGGCTGAACAGGAGGTGGCATTGCCCAGCTCACAGGGGGCCAGAATCGGGGTGGTGGTGGGACAGCCAGGAGTTTTAGCTGAATAGCAGGGGATGCGTTTTTGGAACAGAGGAGAAGTTTTCCTTTGAGGTTCCCACGGCTTCGGCTGGGGCTGCACCCCAGCAAAGGGTTTTCACAGCCGGGGTGCAGGGGCAGCTGCTCTGGCGAGCGTCCCCGCATCCCGCAGCCTCTCCTCTCCAGCCAGCTCCAGCTCTCCGCTCTGGGGCAGACCCCAGCTCACCCCATTTCCCAGAGCCCTGAGGGCATCAATCCCCCCCCCCCCCCCCCCCGCCCCACCCCCACACACCACCCCCACCCCCCCCCCCCCCCCCCCAGTTTTCCCAAGCCCAAAGCACAGCCCGGTCCCCGAAGGGCACACCGGGCAGGACTCGGCCCCGCACACACGTGCGGAAATTAGCTTGAGCCTTTCGATTAAACAGCCCCCCTGGCCTCATCCCAAAGGGGTCCTGCGAGAAGTGCCAGCCTGACTTTGGCTGCAAACCGGTGGGCTGGATGCAGCCCCAAGGCCCGCGGCCCCCCCAGGCCGGCAGTCCGCTCCTGCAGAGGGAGCGCAAGGAGCGGGAATGAGCGACGGGCTCTGCCGCAGCCATCTCGTCCTCAGGAAAACGCCAGGCAGGGGTGTTGCTTCCCAAAGGGAGGGGAAAACTCTGCTCAGACAGGGAACTTCCCTCCGCAAACAAATTCTGCAGTGTGCTCCCGTAGCCCCGGGCCAGAGTGCGGTCCCCTGCCCTGTGCCCAGAATTACCTTCCCAAACACCCGGGGACCTGCAGCAGCCGTGCAGAGGGACGAAAACCAGCTCTCCGCATTCCCACCTCCTGCAAAAAGCAGTGGTTGGGAGGGACACCCCTGTGCTTCGCACGGAGAGGGACGTGTCTGGGGCGAGCAGGGTGGGGGGGGTGACAGCCCACAAGCTCCCATCGCTTCTGCCTTCTCTGGGGAGCTCCCTGCCTGTGCACCCTGGGGTGCCCGAGCATCCTTCCCGGCTACCCATCGCTCCCTCCAGCCAGAAGGGCAGAGTGCGACCAAGGAGTAGAGGTCCCACTCCTTCACCTTGCTTGGAGAGCCGTAGTGTCCAACCTGTACCAGCACCCGTGCTCGGCCAGGCTTGGCTCTCTGAGCTGCCAGCCCCAGCCCTCAGCCAGTGGCCCCCTGGCCCTGCCAGCCCCACGGACCCCGCCGTCTCCCCCGGGTTGGGGCAGGAAAGCGGTCCCGGCTGCCGGAGCTCTCTTCGGCAGAGGGCAGTGCCGCTCGCCCCGTTGTCTCATCGCTGGCCCGAGTCCAGCCTCAAACTCCCATCTCCCAACTTGCTCTTTCTTTTCAGCTGAAACTTCCTGTTAGTTATCATTTTCATTCTTTACCTCTTCAGCAGTGCAGAAAATTGGCACTTAATTCACCCTACGAGGCTGCGTGGTGGCAGCTTAATTGACCCTCGCTGCATCACCCTGGCCACATCTCGGTCAGTGAGCTCAGCCTTGTGGCACATTAATTTCCCGTCCACTCTTTGTTTATCTGCCCTTTTCAGGGATGCTGCCTGTGTTCAGCTCCAGGCGAGAGTCCTGGAGAAAAACCCGCTGCCATGGCGCAGGGGTGGCCCATGCTGCCTGGCAAGCTGCAGGCGTCCCTCCCGGCTCTGCATTCAGAGAAATCTGGTTTTCTGCAGCTCTCCATCTTCTTTTCTTTCCCCAGGTCCGTGCCTTCCTCAGCTGTTCAGCAGTTTGCTCCAATCCCACCATATTTCAGCATCCCACCTTTGATTTGGTGTGTTGCAGACCGATGTTGCAACTCTGGGAGCTTCCCCAAGCATTGAAAATCAGTCAGAAACCTGAGCCTTCAGTTGCAGCCCTGACTTTGCCAGTTGTTTTCTAAGCGCTGGTCCCAAGCATCTGGCCTTGCATGAGCTGGAAAGATCACAGAGCGTGTCAGTCAAAACCAGAGCGGCGAGGACCAAGTGGCACACTGACCAGAAAGCTTACAATAAAAACAGATTTATAGCGATTGCCCAAACATAGTCTCAGCTTCCCTCCAATTCCCTTATTGCATCATTTGGGGCAGAGATTGCTGCGTGAGTACCTGAAGTAATTGGTATTCAGAGCATAATAAAACTCCCCGTGTGGTTCCCGAACCAGGCAGGACTGCGTTATGGCAGATGTCTAGCAGGGGAATAAGATTTTCCAGGTGAATGAAGGAAATGCACATAACTCTTGTTTGGGGATATTTCTGAACACTGCTGAAGAGAAGTAGGCCGCTCATTTGCTCCTCTGTTGTGCAGCAGCAGTGAGAGCAGGAGATCGCTGCCGCCAAGGCTGCGCCCAGCTGTCCGCTCCAGCACGGAGCCGGCCGAGGGCCCGCGGGGCAGCAGGATCCTTCTCACCCCGCCGGGCTCTCGGGGATGTCAGACCAGCAGGAGCAGGTCCCAGCAGATCTCCCTGGAGCGCAGAGGGATGGGCTTGGATGCAGGTTCCCAGGGCAGGGCTAGAGGCAGCACCTTGAGCACTGTGCATCCTGGATGCTCTATTAAGGAGGAGGGCTCTCTTCCTATTTAATACATCACCACTCAATTTGCGTTGGACCATGGAGTCCTTCCAACACTCAGAATACAATGAGTTAGTATCTGCCACTCTGGAGTTTGTATCCAGGCTGAAAACCCGGCCAGCTGGGAGCACGCTGGGACCAGGCTCAAGTACAAAGAACAATGGAAAGGCACGGTGAGGGGTGGGTGGAGAGGCAGGATCCAGCCCTCGGTGACAGCGCTGCATCTGGGGCTGCTCAAAGCTCTCTGATTCTCCACCTAGAGAGGATCACAGCTTCCAGACCCTCCTTTTAACTCTGTGTCTTGTCCCCTCACTCCCCTTCATTGCGTTTTCAGGCGGTGGGTTCTGCGTGCCAAATGGGATGCTGGAGAAGGCACTGCTGCCTGGATGGGCTCCAGATGCAATGCAACTAATCCATTTTTATAGCTGGGAGCAGGTGTCTCGTGCATCACAAGCAGCTAGTTTAAAGACCGCTCTTTTCATTTAGCCACAAGCACTGGAGAAGTCCGAAGGCATTGGCCACGGCTCGATGCCCACCAGCCCCAGAAACACCCTTTGGGTGCCCCGTGGGGCCGTGGTTCACCTCGCGCCTCTGCAGGGCTGCATCGCCCGGTTCTCACCTGTGCAGCAGGGTGGGCTCCGGGTGCAGCCGCAGCATCGGCCGGCACCCCCCGGCCGGGGACACGGGACCGTAGGTGTGCCCACACCTCGCTCGTGTGCTTCAGAGCTGGTACCTTCGGCACCACCGCAACCAATCCTGCAGGGCGTGCAGCCTCCCGTAGGCCTTACGGCCTGACCTGCATGTGCATACAATGAAGAATACAGCAGCAGGGCTGTGGAGAAACTCCTTTTTGCCTGTACTTTCCTCTAATTCCTGTGCTCACCTTGGCTGCACAAACAAGGATATGCACAAGCAGAGAGCGCCCACGTGTCCGGAGGCTGCGAGATCTGCAGGGAGCTGGGGAGAGTCAGTACCTGCGGGGGGGGGAAGAAAAATATCAGCTGTTGGAGCTGGAGATAGGAAAGGCCAAAGGTTTTTTTTTTCCATCCCCAGACCGCAGCAATGTGGTGAGCGGAACGTGGTCAAGAAACGCCATCCAAACCCACAGCTCCTGAGGTTGCTGTGGGCAAACAATGCCTCAAAAGGGACTTCTGTCCCTGCCTGCCCCATTTCCCGCTCCAGGAGGGAGAAGGGACCCATTGCTGGGGCTTCAGCGCTGCCTCCCCCCACCCGGGGAGCCCTGGCCACGCCATGCAGCGGCACCCGGCCACAGCGGGACCGATGTGCAGCCCTGGCGCTCGCCGGGGGTGACAACCCTGTCCCCAAAGTGGCCAGAAGTGCCTGGCTCTCCGGAGGAGCTGCGGCCACAGATTATCCAGCTTTGTCGAAGGCAGCAGGTCCTGGGGGGCTCGGGGAGACCCCGGGAAAGGGCCCATGGCTGTGGGGGGCCCCAGCAGCGGGGAGCAGCCCCGGCCAAGGAGCTTCGCTGCAGCCAGCTATTGGCATGCCTGGATGCGATAGTCCTGCTGAGACAAAGAGCCATTGCTGGATTCAGCTGCCCTGGGTATTTTTTTCCCTCTTCGATGAATCACCTGCTAAAAATATTATAAATTGGGTCGCTGGCCAGACCTTTCACTTCTCTGGAAGCAAAAATATTTATTTTACTCAGGCTGTGCCTGTGTTTTAACAGAACTTTATGATCAATTTCTGAGGAATGTGCCATGCTGTATATTCAAATTACAACTTTTTTTGGCTCACAGTGTAAATTTAAAATGTCTTCTTTAAGACCCAACTGTTGTGCTGCCAGAAAAATGCGGTTTCAGCTGTTTTTTTCCCAAAGCACCAGTTTTGCCCATTTGATGGTTATTGTCACCCCAGGTGCGCGCCTGTCCCCTAGGCCTGTCCCAGGGGTTGGTGGCACCAGCAGCTATCGAGGGTACAGGCTGGGCTTGCTTAAACTGGGAGCTTTCACATCCATGGGAAAAGCACCACTTAATTAACAGCATCACCACAAAGACAGAGCGCAGGGGACTCCGGAGCTGCCTGGCTGGTGGGGACAACTGCCATCCCCATTGCACAGAGCTGTGTTTTCAGGAGCTAAAGCTGGACCTCTCCCTGCATAGGCTCCAGGGTGGTGCAAATGTAACGTAAATTGTTAGACAGGCGCCAGCACAATGAGATCCTCAAGCTGCCCGTGCAGGTAGGGTATAATCACAGAAGTGCCTGGAGCCAAAGGAGTTTGTCCTGGTAGCACCTTCCTCCTCCCGAGGCACGCAGACAAGTCACGTCGTGGTGCCAGGGTGCTGGAGCTGGGGTCTGTGCCGCCAGCCCGCCCGAGGTCCTCACCAGGCTTGGGCATCGCTGGCTCCTCCTGGCTCCCGTGCCGGCTGCTGTTGCCCTTGCTCCCGTGCCAGGCACACCTTCCCTATAAATCTCTCCCACTCCCATTTGAATTTAGGAAGGAAACAAGAGAAATTTCTTTTTCTTGCTTCAGGGCAGAGAGAATAATGGGATCTTTATTCCCCAATAATTAAGCTGATTTTTACGTGGGTTTAATTTACACTCCCTTCCAGCCTTCCCTGCGAAGCGACACCTCTTGCAGGAGTGTGGCCTTTGGGCGAGTACACAGCAGACGCGAGCAGAGCTGGGCACCGGGCGCCTGCCAGGGATGGCACAGGGGACCGGCAGGGCCATCCCGCACACAACGGCTGCACGGCTGCGCCAGGGCTGCAGACAGGCTTCAGCACGCAAAGCCCAGGCACTACTTCTGCCGCAGCAGAAAGGCAAGTCAGGTTCGCCGCAATGGGAAAAGTAAAGAGCAGGAGCTCACAGCTGGCCCCAGCAAGCACCAGGGCTGCAAGGCAGGGTCAGCCCCAGCTGTAGTTTCAGCCCCTCCACAGCAGCTCGGAGCAGTTCTCCCGGCGGGTCGCACCGGCACGTCCGGGCCATACAGCGTGCCAGGGAGCAGTGCTGGCATCTGCTTGGTCCCGCTCTGTCCTTCCCAAGAGGCTCCAGGGAGACAAACATGCCACTGCAGTTGGACATGTCATTGGCGGTTTCTGCAGAGAGGCCAAATATGTCCCCGAAGCCGGCGTTTAGGAACGTGGTGCAGCCACAGGACTGCAGTTACCAGCAGGAGCCCTCTGCAGAGGGCTGGAGATGAAGCTGGGCATGGCCAGGAGTGTGCCTTGGCCTGCCTCTCTCCTCTTCCCAAAGAAAAGGTAGTTGGCATGCATGGGGGGAGCTCCAGAAAGCAGCCTGGTGAGGAAGTCCCCCCATTTCCCAAGGGGGTTTTGCCCCCCTGAGGTCAGGACAGCTTTGTCACAATGGCAGACCCAGGCTGGATTTTTTCCCCCCATTGCCGCCAAACAGCTGGAGATGCTTCACCGGAGAGTGAATGATGGGGACCACATGCCAGGGAAAAGGGGCTGCTGTGCTCACTGTCCTCCCTGGCAGGGAACCGAGTTCAGGAGCTGAGCACCCACCGCCAGCAGCTGGGATCCTCTTCATGTTGGTATCCCAATCCCATGGATGGGAGCTCTCCCCACTGCTGCTCCGAGGTCCGCCGGCCCCCGCCAGGCACCTGCTCCATGCCGCTGCCTTTGGCGCTGCTGCTGCGGTCTCAGTCCCGGTTCTTGCCTGCAGCCGGCTGGGTGCTTTCCCCGGCAGAAGGTGTTTCGAAGCTCTGCAGCCCCCAGCACAGAGCTCTGGGGACGGGATTCGGCTCATCCCCTTGGCCGTCACGTGAAGAGCAGCCCACAGCCGGCTCCCCCAGGAGCAGGATGGGGAGATGAAGTGAAGCCTCAGGAGCAGCATCTGGTCTCGTGGCGGTTTTGCCTGTGCCGGATATCGCAGCCACGTCGCGGAGCGAACGCAGCACATGTGGGATGGTGCTCCAGCCTACCTGGCAAGCCCTCACTGAATTAGCTGGGCTGAACTGAGGTGGCACCAGTTGCACTGAGGGTCGAGGGATCGGCTGCTCACGCGACCTGGCAGCTCCTACCTCCAAGGTGGGGAAGATGGTCAGGGTATAGGAGCATCCCGCAGCCCCGATGCCAGCGGAGCCAGGACACCCGCACTGTCAGCCAGCCTGCAACAGCAAGAAACATGTACAGATTTACACACCCACACGGAATTCCCAGCAAGCGGAGAAAGAGGGAAAACGGTGTTTTGATCATAGAGTTTAACATAAACACATGCAGCCGAAAGCCGATGCTGCTGCAGAGGACAGCCCTTAGCGGGTGTTGGGAGACATGAAGGGTCCCCTCGCCACGGGCACGATCCCCCTGGCCCTTCCTTTGCTGCGGAGGAGACAGCAGAGGAAAGCAATGCATGCACAAATGAGAAACTGCTGTGTTTGCACAGTGCTCTCATGGGCCACAGAGGGGGAGTGACACTCGCTGCGCCCAAAAACACAGCCCCATCATCCGGGATGCAAAACCCGTGGCAGCACCCGCTGAATTCCCCAGCCAGGGCTGCTCCGTGTCCCTGGACAAGTGTTCATCGGCTGCAGCATGAAGAGCCCTGTCCCTGCCGCCCTGCAGAACAGGCTCAGGAAGTTTCTGTCCTCGGCTGAAACCCCTTTGGTGTGGGAGAGTCTGGAACTTATTACAAATCGCTTAAGTAACTTTGGCTCACTTGAGCTAATTAAATTGGTTTCCCTGGCTATTCTAGAGGCTTGAAACCACCAGTCAGCTCCCAGACTCGCCGTGCAAAATTAATTAAAGCAAATGATAACTTGGCAAGGACAAAAAAAGAAAGTCTCTGTAGTAAGGAACAAACCCAGTGCTGGGGGTGTTTGCTGAAGCACGTGTCTGTGTGCGCTATAAGGTGTTTCAGATACACCCTCACGCAGGGATGGACTTCAGCTCACGCATAACGCTATGTTCAGGCTTAAATGCTTTGCCAAATCTGGGCATAAAAATAAGCTTGGAAGTTCAGTGCAGAAACACAGAGTAAAGGCAGGGACCTCTCGGTTTCCATAGGAAGCAGAATTAATAGCTTGGCAGAAGGGGTGCGTTTCCATTTTTATACAAGAATTTCCTCCTCCTCCTGCAGAAAAAAGGGCTTGTAAGAAATACAAATTCGGACAGTTCTGCAGAACCTGGCAGCAAGCTCCAAGGCATCCCACGAGGTGCGTGCGGGCCAGCGGGACTTCCAGGTTTCCAACAAAAATCGAGTGGACCAGCACACTGCTCCTCTGTTCCTCGAAAGCACTGGCGAGGGGAGCCGGCACCGGCAGGGACAGCGAGTGCCATGGCTGCTCAGCGCCCGTCTGCTCCTCGGGCACGGCCCTTCCTCACCACATCCCGGGCGGACGGGCAGGCACCTTCCTCCTGGAGCGAAGCCGCGAGCCGCAGAAGAGGAGACGGGCTTTGGGGTGTCTTCATGCCCTCGCCAGGCCCCTGCTCTGCAGAGCTGCTTGGCCGGCGGGGCTCCCTGAACCCCCCCTGCAAGGGGATGAGAGGGCTCAGTGGTGCATGTGCCTTGCATTAAACAACAGCCCTGGCAGCAGAGCTGCGCGATAGGACAGAGACGGAGCCCGACCTTCTTCCCCCCGCCACTTCCCCAGCGCTATCCGAAACCATAACCTTGACTGGCTGCAGTTTTCATCCATCTGCAAAAGCACATTAAGGAGGGAGAGAAAGGTTGGCAGCTGACCACAAACCTACTCCCCGGAGAGGTCCTTACCTGACTCTAACCAGATGCTGTTTATCAGCCCAAGCATATACTACATGCCCAATGTGACGGAGACAGAAAAAATACAAGAAATGCTTGTTATGCTTGGGGCTTTAGGGGGTTTTCATCCTCAGGCCGGATATACAAGTTCCAGGAGAGGAATATGCGTCCCTGGAGTCCCGGGCTGAATCTGGAATTCATATACTCTGTAAATGTACTTTATTTAATACAGGAATCAAGAAAGGTTTTGGAATTATTGCACTGGAGAGCTTGATTGCATAGTTACAGCTTGGAATTAAGGAATAACTGCAGATCTGTAACACAACACGTCAGCCCCACAGAAAGGGCAGGATGGTGCATTTTGGCTGCACAGTTTTGTCTGTTCTCCAACTGCTGCCCCAAAGTGCATTGAAGCCCAAAGGAAGACTCCAGCAGAGTCTGGCCCAGCCCCGCTCATATCTCACAGCAGATCTCCCTTCAGATTAAGCCAACAAAACCTAGCAGACCAGGGACGAGGCACCTGGGCAGCAGCACAGGGTCCCAGAGGCCGGTTGCTGCCGGTGGTACAGCAGAGCCAAGGGGATGCCACATTCAACAAGTCACAGTCAACGCATGGGGGACGAGGACAAACCGCCAATGTCCCCATTAAGCTCACTGCTGGAGCCATGAAGTTAGAAAACCAGGAGCCAAGTTTCGGCCCGTGCCACTGTGCAAAGACAAAGAAGCTGCCGGGGCAGGGATGCAGCGTGCCCCTGGCACGTCATGGTGCTGGGAAGCCGCTCTTGGGGCTGGGAGGCAGATTGCCAGGTCTGAGTGCTCGCAAAGCCCGAGGAAGCCACTCAGAGCAGCGCGAGAGCCAGGGCCGGGCTGAGAGGTGGGAGAGGACGTGCTGCGAAAATCAGGGCAGGAGTAATGTGGAACATGGTAGCGATCCAGCCCAAGCGAAGACAGATGTCTTTGCTGCAAAAACAATGATAGAACTCTCTCTTTAACAGATACGTATGTGTGTACATATATATATATATATATGCAAGTACATATCTGTATGTTTGTATAAATGTGCATGAGCTTTTTATGTATTCCTACTTGTTTTTTAAAGATCCAGCTAACAGGTTTTTGCTAGGCCAACACGCTTTAGCTGAAACCTGCAAAGTCTTGGAAGAGCATCTTTCCCTCATGTAGCTCAGGGATCGCCTGAAAGTGGCCTTGTCCCCCTCTACGTTGCACCGACAGCTCCATAGAGAGCAGTGCTGGCAGCCCAGGGCAGCAGCGGTTGCAATGTCTGCCATGAACCTGCTGGCTCAGGGAGAGCCATAGTACCAGACCCGGGACATAGCAGTGGGACACCAAGTGCTTTTTGGCTTTCCAAGCCAAAGTTTCCCTCGATTGCACTGTGCAACCCAGGTTTGCTCCTTGCACGTTGGCTGGCACCGGGGGCCCGCACACACCTGAGCAGAGGGTCACCCCGCAGCAGGCCCCGCTCCAGGAACCTGCCCATCCCAGGGAGGAAGGCACGGTCCATGCGTTGAGCGGAATGTCTCTCCCACGGTGGGGGACCACTCTGCCACCCCAGCTCCCCAGTCTCCTCTCAGGCTCATTTTCTGCTCCCACTCACTCCCTCTGTCACCTGTGTCTGGCCAGGGTCATTGCAGCAAGGAAAACAAATGCAACACACCAAAGGAAGCGGCTGGACTGCGCTGCCACGGGGAGCTGGACCACGGGGACCCGCTGGTGCCCAGATGGCATTTGAGATGCCCCACGGCCCATGCCCACTCCTCCCTTACCTGGGCAGAGCCAACATCAGAGGCAGCATGTGGGGTGCTCGGGGCTGCTCCTTTCAGGGTGCATTCACAGCTACGGGATATTTCATTTGGGTCTCCTCCAGCCACGTCCTCAGGCTGGTCCCACCACGCTCCCCTGCAGCCGGGCAGGGCTGGAAAGCATGCAGCAGGCGTCACGGGGCCTCAGGGCATGGCGTGGTGCTCTGCCTGCAGAAAGCTTGGTTGCTTTGGAAAGCATCCCAGTTCCTTTGGCTGAAGGTATTTAGGCAAAGCCACTGGAAAAAGTGATGTGCTCTCCACGCATATGTGCCACCGGCAGCCATGGTCCAGCAGCGTTAATCACCATGTCAGGGTGCCAACAACTACACAAAACCAAGGAAACTTCTTGCTGTAGCTCCCTGACTTGCAAGGGGAGCGCCCTGCCCTTGCCAGCCCAGCTCCCGAGGGGTTCCTGCCACCCAGCGCCGTGTATAGCATGAACACATTCATTTTTCATCGCTACCTGCTAAGAAGCCATCTTAAACAACTGCAGATTGTCCTTTGCTGGCACAAGACACAGAGAAAGCCACATGCTGCTTCTGTCAACGCCTCAGAAGATGTGCGTGCATACACACACGTTTGTGCCTTAGAGATGCCCATTCCTAACACACCCCTTACATCCGAAGGTGCATGTGCCTCAGATACAGGCACATTTCGGAACACCAACAGCACTAACTCACAGTCCCCCAGTTCCTCCATTTCACCACAGTCACACCTCGCTCCAGGACACAGAGCTCCTTCTGCTCCTGAGCGTCTTACATGAAAGGCTGAGCTGGGAGCAGACAACCTTTCCTCCACAGCTACCAGAGCCATCACAGATCACACACATCTCCATTTCTCCTCCTGGGGCTGCTTCCTTCTAAATCCACCACTGGGAGCTGGCTGTGCTTTCCAGGAAACAATATTCTGTCTTTCCTGCAGCCAGCATCCCTAAATACACCATGGCAACATTTCTCTGCCACTCACTTGCCTGATCACAGCTGGGATCACATTAAGTCCTTATAGTCCCTCCTCACCTTCCCACTTCCCCAACCAAGCAGAGAAAGACAAAGACGAGGGGGGGGGAAAAATGCATAAAACACCACCCGCAGAACCTTCTAGCTGGGTTTTTACATTCACTGAGGGCTCTAATAGCCTAGAGGTAACTGATTGCTAATTAACTCAGAGTAATTAGCACCATTGCACAAGCTAATCTGGTCACCCCCTAAACATGTGTTCCTAACTACGAGGTTGATTTTGCCCTCTGCCAAGGCCTAGAGAAGCATTGCCAATGTTCGTGTGCTCTGGATGACATCTGGAGCACCTCTGGAGCAGCCCCAGCCACCCAGAGCCGGGACGCCTGCCCCGGGCGCTCTTCTCCCCCCTCCTTGCCCGAGTGTTAGACTTTCACTGGGTGCTTGTGCAGAGCTGTAGGTATTGAGGAGAGGGAGGGCACCTTGGGTGTCCCTCACCCCCCACCGCCTCTGCTCCCCTCTCCCTCCGTCGCTTCTCCGAGCAGATCTGCAGGGAAGGACCATCTGCCTGCTCAGCCCAGACCCTCCTTGAGCACCTCAGGGATTATGAGTAAAAGGCATTTCTTGGAAGGGCTGTGAAATCACCTGTGCTGTGGAATTTGGTACAGGGATAGCGTCATCTTCCAGAAAACGCCCTGGCCAGCCGATCCCAACAGACAGGCAGGGCTAACTCGTCAGGAAGGTGCTGAGGAAGCAGGTGAAAAATGCTTCGCTACATGCCGGTGCCTCCCTGCTCTGCCAGCCGCTGTGTAAATTATGTTGGCTTTAAAGCCTGCTGGCAAAACATAAAGTGGTCCCCATGCTCCAGCCACCACAAGGGTATTAATCAGGCTGAAAATATAAAAGGAACACGAAAAACACCATCTATGGAGTGTGCAACATCGGACACTCACTCTGGGAGCTGAGCCAAGTGCTCATATCTTGACGCTGTCATAAATACACCGTTAGGAAAACGCATTATCTTTGGAGTGCTTTAAGACCATTTAGATTTCAGGGCAAAGCAGCCCAAGGCACCTGCTGCATTTTAATGATTCTTCTCCATCACCTATAGGGATGCTGAGGTTTAAATAACTGCCCTGCTGCCACCCTGACCTTCCCACCACGGCTCTGGGAAAGCCGGCATAGGCAGTGCCAGCACCAGCCGGTTACACCTGGTGCATTTGCACAAATCCTCCCATTTTGGAGCGTCAGAAGACGAGCACAGTGGTAAGGGGTTATGTGCCTCGCTCTGCGTGATGTCCTGCATCCCTGCACAAAGGAAAGCGCTGCTTCCCCTGGCACGGCCATGGCTGCCCAGGGAGGAGCTGTCAGATGTGGCAGCCGTGTCCCCCAAATATTTCCCCTTCTGTGGGCTCTGTTGTTTGCACAGAGCTTCCCAAGCAACTGGGGACAGAAGGTCTTATAACTGGGGACCATCATCACCAAGAAAGCACCCGGGCTTGTGCAGAGGGTGAAATCCCGGCTCCCCGGGCTCTTCTGCTCTGTCCTACCCGGCTGTGGGCTGCACGGGCAGCGCTGCCAGGGGAGCACTGGTCAGTGGGCTCCTGCCGTGGAGGGCACGGGAGCATGGGCTGACCCGGGGTGAGCGGGTGCACCCTGGTAAAAGGTACAAAGACTCAGTCACGCTGGAGCCTGAAGAGCAGACTTGATGAAGAAAACATGCCCTTTGCATTGCTGTTCCCTCCCCATAAAGCTATAAAGTTCTTTCAAATGCTTCATCTCCCTAACTTTTGGATGTCATTAAACTCTTTATTAATTTACTCCAAATGTCTTCACTCGTATTCCAACGCAGCTAACCCCATCAAAAGGATAAGAGCACAGTGCTTAGACAGCACTTCTTCTCTTCAAAGCCTGTTACTGAGATTAATTGCTTCTCTCAAGTCCTCTGTGAAGGAGGTACATGGGGATAATTGTTATTAGTGCTGGGTGCGAGGTAAGAAGCAGGGTCCAAGGTAAAAGCAGGGACCCGAGATGCCACAGTGCAGGTGGGAGAGGGTGGGCTTGTGCGGGCTGCAGGCGCAGGAGGGTGAGGGAGCTGCAGGGGAGGCCCCCGGGACCGCGGCTGGGCTCCATCTCTAATGGATATTCCTGCAGCTCCTCGGGGGGAGGAAAAGCCCAGGCGGGCAGTGTGGTGCCAAGGCAGAGCCGCAGCCCCGGGGCGCCTGGCACCCCCCCGCCTCCAAGCATCTTCCCTTGGAGGAGCGCTGAGCTTGTCCTCAGGCTCCCCGCTGCTCTTCCCTAATCGCTGCTGCCTGCCAAGAGCCTCATGTGCAAGCAGAGGTCCCTCCTCCTTCCCGATTTATCCCATGATGTCACCAATCCCAGTCCCTCCTGACATCACCGGTGACATCACAAGTCCTTCCCCGCATCCCTGGTGCAGCAGCGGGCCTGGGCAGGGGAGGACGGCGCAGTACTGGCCAGCCGTACCCTGGCCCACCGAGCAGCTCGAGGTGCTGCTCTCCGTGGCGTTAAGGAGCCGTTGGCAAACCTGGGGCACCAGCCCATGGGGTGCACAGCCCCCCGGAACGCTCCCCGTCAGCCCCAGGGGCTGAGCCAGCCGGTACCCACGGGACGGAGGGTCCCAACAGAAGGTGCTGCAAGGCCGGCTCGGCCGTGCTGGATGCCGACACCGTCAGCGCAGAAGCAATACCAGCCATCAGCTCTGGCGGTGCCCGCGCATTGGGGCCAGATGTGCGCGTTACTGAGGCTGACACAGTACATCTGGTCCGGGTTTTGGTTTCCATCGTGGAGTTTACCACATCCCCCCCAGCCGGCTGGAGGCGAGGAGGCACACATCTGGAAGCAATTGCAGCTGTCACGCTTCAAGGAGATACTGCACCGCAGAGAGGAGAACCCCATACCTCGCCCCAGCAGCCTCCTCCCGCTCCAACAGATGAGAAGAGCACCAGCATCTCCCGCCGTGAGCCGGATCCTGCCGGGCGGGTGCTGAGCCCCTCCCAGGAAGGGCAGCGCGTGGCACCGGCACCTCATCAGGAAGAGGGATGGGGCTGAGACCCATGGTGGGGAGTTAGCTCAGGCCAGAGACACCCCCAGCTCCACGCCGGAGCAGGAGGGATGCGGGATGGGGCAGCACCAGAGGGACCTGGCCCTCTCCCTGCTGCAGCCGGGCACCTCCAGGAGCCCAGCACGGCCGCACACCCTCGCGGCGTTTGTATTTAAACACTCTGCCAAGCCAGCAGAGCCCCGCGCCGCGGTGGGCTCCTCCATGCCATTCCCTCCGGTGCCCGGGAACGGGATGCCTTTCCGTTTAATTGACTGTCCCGTGCTTTCTATAGCTCACAGGGTCTCGGGAGCGCAGTCACCATGGAGCATTTCTGGCAGGGAAGGAGCACTTGTTTCTTTATGATATGGAATAGTTTCAGCATTAGTTATTTCTAAATCATTCTGGTTTATGAGCAACCTGACAATTTGGCAAAGGCAGCAGGCCTGGGTCTGTACCAGGCACTAATAAAACCTTGAGAAGAGCTGTAAACCCATGCTGGCAGCAGGTTGCTGGGGGAAGGGGGATTCCTAGCAGGCACCTCCGCTCCTGCCTCCTCTGGAGCAGCGGGCAGCAGCAGCAGCGGGCAGCCACGTGCCTCTCTGCGGGAGGGGAGAACCATCCCAGCCTGCTCTCCTGGCAGCAGCGAGATCTTTCTCCTCATCCCACTCCCACTTCATCCATCTCCCAGAGCATCTCTAGGTACCATCCTGGGCAGCCCCAGGTCAGGCAGGGGCTGGCTCCTCACCTTGTAGGGAACCAGAGACTGCAGAGAAGGGGAGACAAGAGCCGCTTGTTCTCCGCCCTGTGCTTTTGGTTATTAAGCCTTACTGGAGGCNAACCCACCAGATCTGATAGGAAATAAACACTGCCACTGCTGGGCAGCTGGCAAGGTGCTCTCGGCAGTGGGGCAAGTCACCGGCCAGCACATTGCCAGGCTGCACCGGTCCCTGCTTGGGGGCAGAGGGGCTTTGTGCACCTCTGCACATGTGTGTGCACCTTTGCTTTAGAGGACAGGGAAAAGTATTTGTAGAGGGTGGTCTGTCATCAGGCCTCGCTGCATTTGTCCAGGAGTCAGCTGCTCTTCTGCCAGACAATTTGTCTTGCAGTGTTACTTTCACCCCAAGAGCTGCAACCCCCCTGCTCAGCCAAGAGAATGTGCACTCTGGAGCCTACAGATGATACTCCAGACTCAGCTGCTAATGTAGGAGGAGGAAAAGGAGGCAGGAGTCTCCCCAAAATGCCCAAATGGGACACAGTAGCCTCTAAATAGCATCTAGCCATGCTGGCAGCCTCTGGACCAGTGGAGGGTCCAAACCACAGTCCCAGCCTGGCTCTTGGGAGTTCCTGCAGCACCATCTGCAGCAGAGATGGACTGTCAGGCTGCTGCAGGCTGTCAGTCTGGCAGTAGGAGGGTTTGGAAGGGGAAGATAAATGGACATGGTACACAGAACTAACTAGTGCTTTGTGCAAACCATGGAGAAATAACAGATTAAAATAGAGGATATATTTTTGTAAGGCCTGGCACAGGATCTGACCCAGAAAGCCACCTGCAAACCCAGCCAGCGCCACTTCCCTGTGCTTAGACCCAACCAGCTCTGCTCCGAGGACAGAGGCATCCCTGCCCCGCTGCAGGCAATGCACTTGCAGGGGCCAGGAAACACTGCTAGGTGCTGTCCCTGCCCCAGGCAGCCACCAGGGGAGTTGCCTTGCTGCAAGACCCCAAGCAGCTCCCAGGGAGACCAAGGGCAGCTTGGAAAGGCTTGAGGGGTACGGGGTCTGCAGGAACAGGCCCTTTACTGTTTGCATACTGGATCCATTTACAGGCCAGGTCAATAAAAGAACTGATTTTAGACTTTTATGGCTGAAATAATTGCCACTTGTATGCCAAGGGCTCATTAGCAGGGAGCAGCAGGTGATGCTGCAGCTGGAGCTCACGCAGCCCCCCTTGGGCTGGGCATCACTTGCTGCTCTTTTACTCCCCACAGTATTTCTGCTGCCACAGAGAGAGTGGGACTGGGAGTCAATGCCACAAGTGTGGGTGACCCAAGCAAGCCATGGTCACCAGTCCCCTGCCTGTGCAGCAGCCAGCCTTCCTCCTCCTCCTCTCCTTCCTGCTTTTCTCCTGAAAACCCTTCTTTGCATGGAAAGTTCTGCAGCTGGAAGATGCTGGAGCTGGGGCCAGGCGCAGGGGCAGCCAGGTCCCCTTGGTGCAGGCCCTTCGTGCCACGTTTGCTTTGCTCCCCAGTGCCAGGGGCTCAGCATGGTGAGGAGCAGGATGTGCCCTGCTCCCACAGGCAGCTGCCTGCCTTCGCTTAGCAGTTAGTGATAGCATGGCTGCCTGTGCCAGACCCACCTCCTGCCCCAGTCACTGTGCGCATTTTCGGCCAGTCACATATGGAACAGGTTATGTTTTTATAATCATCTTTATGCAATCCTTTCCCTTTTTTTTTTGTTCAGTCCGAGTATCATTCCATATAATTCTTCCTCTCTCCCCCGCAAAGGTCTTTCAAGCCTGTGTCTACAGGAGCCTGTGCAAAGCCTTTCAAACACCGTTCTTCCCAGTGCCTTTCTAGGAGGGAGGCCCATATCTGATCCTTCCACCTCTTGCAAGGTCCCTCCCTTCTCTCCCCGACCGCTGCAAATCACTACCACAAAGCCTATTTCCAGCAGGAAACCAAAAGCAGAAGGAAGGTGCAGGCAGAAGCAACTCTGCTTCTCCTACAGACAGGTCCCCCATTTTTGGTGCCCCTCCTCCCCCTCTCTGCTGCAGCTCCTTGCACAGGGATGCACCCTGAAGTCCTCTGATGGGGACCTGGAGCGTGACCAAAGCCTCCTGCTCCTTGCCATCAGCCCAGACACACTATGCTTTTGCTGGACCCCATTTCCCTCCCTGCCCTTGCTCTTCACCTCCTTACACGGGGATTTCTTGGGCAGGGAGAGCCCTCCTCAGCACGGGCAGCGTAGTCGCAGGGAGCTGGGACCCAACTGCAGCAAATGTCGTGGCGTAGAAAACACAGGGGAGAGGTGAGCCCGTGCTCGTGGCAGTGCCATGGCGAGGGAGGAGGCAGCGGGAGTCTGCACCCTCCGAGCACACCCCCCTCTCCCCTACCTCTGCCATAAGTGCCAGGGTGGCTCGTCGAGGGCAGCGGGTTGGACAGAAAAAGTCACAGCAGTGATTGAGGAGCACTGGCTCTGGGCTTAGCCAGCTGAATTTGGGTTCCTCTTTCCTAAGAAGAAAAGGAGACAAGACTTTTCCCACGCAATCACTGCTCTGACACATCTGAACCCACCCACGTCCCCACTATTAAATCTCTGTGATGAGAGAACAATTTACTACAGGATTTTACTATTTTTTATTCAACACAGAAACTGCTGGTGCTACCTGCAGGAACCAGCCATGGATCTTGGACTTCAGGAAGCCTGGACCTGTTTGGATGTGTCTTCAGGATATTTTGCTGGTAAATGCAGCCCTCTGCCTCCTTCCCCGTGAGGCTCCAGCTCAGTACTACACTACTTTGCCTGGGCAGAGCAAGCATATACCTGCCCTCAACACCACGTTGATGTATCCCTGCAGAGCGGCAGCAGGGACACGTGCAGGAGCCTGACCTGGTGGGAGATGCATCAGCATGTCTGGCTGTCCGGAGAGGCATCAGCAGGGTCCAGGGAGCACTCTGATCCTGGAGACGAGAAGGGCAGGGGCAAGTGAACTTTACCAGGCTCTGGGCAAATATTTCCTACTTCAGAGAGTGCCTGATGCTCAGAAGGGAGCTAGAAAGGTGTCACAGAGACATCTGTCCTTGCCAAATGGGGGTAAGAGCAGTCCATGTGCTAGCAGTCTTTAATACTGCTTGTGGCTTCTCTAGCTATGATACCCCCTCCTTTTTCTGCACAGGGCAGTAAACTCCAGGAGAGAAAGGGACAGCCCTGAGCTCCTGCCCCAACATGGCAAACTGGGCAGGAGAGCAACTGGTTGGGGGTCCCATGGCAGCAATGCCTGGGTCGAGCCAAGCTGCTGAGCCACCAGTCTCGTTCCCCCCCCTCCCCGAGCCCTGACAGCCCCACAGGCTCCCCTCCTGCCAGGAGCTGGAGCAGTGCCGTGCACTCACATCGTACTGGCCATAAAAGCAGACAGGGCTTGTGATGCAGGCAGGGCAAAGGCAGAGTGCGTGTTCTCACTGTAAATAAAATGAGATGATTAATTAAAGTGCAAGTCTGCTGCCAAAAGGAAGAATGGGGCTCAGGTGGCTAATTAAACTCAGGCTACAAATCCAGCCAGAGAGTTTCTGCCTTATGGTCTTGCACACAACATCTGCTCCATTAAGATTTCCAGAGATAAAGGCAGGAGAGGTGCAAGAATGTAAGAATTCCAGGAGAGTTCCCCTGGCAGACCCTCTGCCGCAGGGACCGTCTGCCGCCTGGCACCCATCAGCCAGGAGATGCACAAGGCATGGCCTGAACTCTGCAGGGACATGAACATCCCTGGAAATTTCTCCCCCCCAGGGTAAATGCAGCAATGCACCCCAATAACCGCCACCTCACCCAGCAAAACCTGCAACGCTGCTAAGGGTGGGGGGGCTCTGCTCCTGCCCATGCATCAAGGTCATATTAAAATAATGCAAGTGCTGGGCAGAGCCGCCTTTCACCCCGAAGCTGATGGGACGGCGCGTGGCAGCCGGCAGCACGCCCACACCTCTGCTGCACCTCCTGTCTGGGTCTCGGTGGATCTGGTGCTTGCCGGCACCCTGCCTGCGGCTCTCCAGCGAAGCAAATGCCACTGGGACTGCAAGGGGTGGAGGGGCACCAGCGAGGTTGCTTCAGGGCCGGATTCCCCCTCTCCTCTCCCTCCCCAAACATCTGTGCAGATGTTAACAGGCGTGGCAGGGCTCGATTTTCGATACGAAAGGCAAAGGGTTAGAGTTGAGCTCTTGGGTAAGCGACACCAAGAAAGTCAAAGTTTAATTGGCATTCCTGCCTGGGATGAAAGCCCGCGGCTGCCGGTGCCTGCAAAGGCTAAGAGGGGCCATTGGTCATGGGGCATAAAGGCCACACACAGGCGGCACCGGGGCAGGTCTCCCCCGCCAGAGCGGGCTTCGGCACTGGGGCTCAGCTGCAGCGCTCCCTCCTCGGCCTCTCCCCTCCCCGCATCCCTCGAGCGCAGGCAGCGGTGCCAGGGAGCATCCCTGCCTGCGTGTATCCCCCCCGGCAGCCTTTGGTCCCCACCTACCGAAGGATTCAGAGGGGGTCACCTTCCAAAAGCCTCTCTGAGCAGCACAGGGCTCATTGTACGTGTCTCACCTTTGGGGTTTTCTGGTGGGGAAGGTTGATATCAACCAACATTCAAAGCTGTGAAATTTGCAATAAAGCCCCTTCACAGACGGACGAGCTCAGGACCTGGCAGCAAATGCTGTTAGAAACCAGCACCAGCTCCCCAGAGCCGAACAGGAGGGCAGGAAACCCAGCACTGCCAGGCAGAGCCCAGGAGCCCACAGTGGGTCAGTGGCTGGCAAGGGCTGCCCGGGGGTCTGATCGGCACTGCGCCCATCCCCATCCTCGCCTCCCCTGTGGGGCTGGATCCCTCTGCACAGTGGGGGAGCCCGTGTCTGCTGGACACCCTGCACCCCCTTGCTGGTGCTTTCCCAGTTTGCAAAGAGACCAGGGGTTTCAGGCATCGCCTCCAAATGTCCATGAGCAAAACCACCAGCCGCAGGCACCTGCGCTGCGGGACGGGCTCTGCCATGCAGAGGAGGTCGTGCACGTGAATTACAGCAAGGGGCATATTTACCAGACTTCCCAAACTGCCTGAAAACAGTTATTACACTAAATGCAAGGTCTGGCAGACGCAAGTCAGTAATTTCACTTCTGACGTAACTTGTTCACAGCACCGATGTCGTGGTGAGGGATCTCGGTTGATGCTTCCCATTAGCACGAGAGCCCCTTGCTTCACTGCAAGCCCTTCCCACTTTAAATGCTTCACTGGGAAAACGGAGCCACTAAATTCAGCTATGGCCTCAATCCCTTTTAACTCCTGCCTTGTGGTGGAGCTTCAGGCCCCAAAGGAGCTGCTCTGACTTGTTTTGTGCTCCTCAGAAAAATCAAAGCAAACAGAGAAACATCTTTCTTATTAAACCAACAGAGGCTGGCAGGCTGCTGGGGGTGGGGAGCACCCAGGATCAGACCCAAGGCAGCTTTTCCTTGCTTGCCCCGCTGATCCAAGACTGCTGCAAAGGACAGGGCTTGGGGACAGCAGGTCACGGCATGGCTTTGCCTTGCTGGGGGACCTGTGGTGAAGGGGAAATGAGCTGGTCTGGAGCAGCTCCCTGGGATGGGGGAGCAGACAGAGCATCACAGGGGTACAGCCGATCATCCTACAGCAAGACCAGCTGGTGAGAACTCACCCACCCCGCTGAGGGGCTGTATCAATACCAAAATAAGAGTGGGCAGAGGGAAGCACAGCCCCGACTCACTGCCACCCCCAAAACCTTTCAGGGAGCTGACAACAGCATGCAAAACCCTGTGCAGCACCCACCTGCACTGTGCCCTGGCATTGCTGGACTCCAGGGCCAGGGCAGCAGCCTCCTTCCACCAGCCCCACACTGTTTTCAGTTTGTTAAGAATCAGCAAAGCACTTAGTCCTCATTACAGAGCCCTCAACTGCCAAATTCTTTCCTTTGGCTATAAATCTGTTCCAGAGCTTCAAGAGACACCAATACCCGCAGGCTGCAGGCTGCCGCTTTCCCCCTCACAGCCCATCGCAGCAGGCAGGAGGGAGCAGAGAGAGACCCCACCAGGGATGGGGGGGCCATGCACAGCAAGCCTGGGGCGGGGAAGGGGGGCAGCAAACCCAGCCCTTCCCTGGGGTGGCTTTGCACCAGGGTGCACAAGCCAGGGAGAGCCGGTGGCCAGGGACTGAGGGTCTCCTGTCCCACCACCGTGGCACCCCAGAGCACAGCGTGACAAACCAGGTACGCACGCCCCAGCGCAGAGGGCTGAGCCCCGCTGCGGGCAAGCGCAGCCCCCGGCCAGCCCTGCAGCACGCTCACCCCAGCTCTCCAGCGACGCAAGCTTCCAGCACAGGAACAGCTCCAGCCCTGGGTGCTGCCAGACCAGGTGCCCAGGATGAGGACCCTTGCACAGGAGCTTGCCAGAGGTCCCTAAGAAAGCTCAGTGACTGGAGTCAATTGTGGTCAGGTGGTTGTTATTATCAGTAGTTTTCATTGTAATTCAGAACGGCTGCCACTTGCCAAGCGCTTTCTGCAGCAGCCCGTTATTAATGGCACGCTGAAACGCTGCCGAGCTTTGCTTTTGCTGTCAGACAAGTACTTTTGCTGTCAACTGCTCCTCGCAGCCTGACAAAACTTTGGGTTTCTCCCATGGCCAGTGGTGCAAAACCCCTGGGCTGCCCCCCCAGCAGCCCCCAGCATGGGCAAAGCTCTGAGGTTGGTGATGACCTCTTGGAGTGGCCATAAGGAGCGAGACAGGGCTCATCTGAGCCCATATCCCATCTGCCCCTATGGCTAGGCCAGATGCCTCAGAGAAAAGTCAAGTGATCCTGGAATTACAGAATAATCTGCCATAATAATTCATCCTGATCCCCTTTAGCCAGAGGCTGCCGTACACCGTGCAGTGGGATGCTCCTCCCTAGTCTTTTTTCCGCAGTTCCTTGGGCAACCCCTTGAGAATCCCATCAGAAAGGGGATGATGGCTGGGGAAGGACGGGCTGGCCGGGGGGACGGGGACCAGACCTGTGGGTGTCCTCGGGTGCCCTGCAAGGAGGAGATGCTGTGATCTGCACAGGTGGATGCATTGCACAATACAGGAACGCTGGCTTTAGCTCTGACACCACTGTGCTCAAAGTCAATAAAAACTCCTATAAAATAAAAGCTCTTTGTGCAAATGTAGTGGGTCCCCCTGTTCTCTCTCTTTCCTCCTGCTCTGTCCCATGTGTTTCCTGCAGGATCACTAAAATCTCCACTGCAGTTACAGCTCCATTGCCGGCACTGCTGGGATGCAGCGCCCTACCTGCACTCCCTCTCCCCTCCTGCCCCTCTCTTTCCCAGCTTCCATCCCTGCCCGGGGCCATGGCAACAGCCATGACGTCTCCTGCACCTCGAGGGTGATTTGATTATGTGGGCTGCGCATGAGAAAGTTCCTGTTGGAGCAGAAATGGATCTAATTATTGATGCTAACGGCAGCACAGGCTCAGCAGAGGAGCGAGGTGCTGGGGAGGTGGGGGTGCGCCAGGCAGGAGTGTGCTCAGCAATGTCCAAGAGCTGTGCTCAGAGTGCGAGGTCAAGGACAGAGCTGAGGCTGCTTGAGCTGGGAGCAAGAGAGGACCAGACACCAAACCTCCCCTCCTCCCCACTCCCTGCCCAGCAGCTGATGCTCACCAGGAGGATCCAGGGCAGTGGCCCAGGGCTCCCGGTCCTCCCACGCCCCATCCCGTGCCCGGGCAGCATCGTGCGTCGCAAGGGAGAGCAGAGCTGCCAGGGTGAATATCCAAACAGTCCTCAGCTTTCAACCAAGCAGCTAACAATCATGCTCTGTAATCATTTTCACAGGAGGCAAATCACAGTAGGAAGCATGCCCCCAAAGCTCCTGGTGCTGGCTCGTGGCAGCGGCACGGTGTGGCACAGCTGCACTGGGGCACAGCACTGGGCACTAAGCTTTCACGTTATGCTGAATGTGCCACGGCTGGTGACAAGGCCCCTCGCTGGCCGTTCCCAGCCCTTTATCAAGTGCTTCATTGCAGGACTCATAGCTGGATGGGGACACACCCCGGCAGCGCTCTCCTTCTTCCAGCCCAGCTTTCCCGCGGCTGGGCTGACCCAGAGATGCCGGAGCAGCACAAGTGCTCATCCCATGAGAGCCCCAGTGCCACCTCACACCCACCCTGGGAAGACGATCACGGCTGGATGCCGGAGCTGGGCAGACCCGAAACCTTCCGCTGCAACCCTGCCGGGGAGGGAACACGCTCGGAGACGAAGGGAAGCGCTGGAGCTCTGCCTCCCTGACCACGATCCAGAAGTGGGCACAGAAGGGAAAAATTCGGTGTGCTCAGGGTCTGGGCTGCGTCTCCTCCGTTCCCGTGCTCCATGGTTAGGCAAGGGCACTCTGCGCCCCTGCTCCGGAGCAGCGGCTCGGAGCTGGAATGGAGGGTGGCCGTGCTGCTGGGGAGCATGAGCCCCCCACACTGCGACTCCTCTTTCGAAGAGCCTGGGGTGAGGATTTTCACTCCCTTCTTCCTTCAATTTCAATGAAACTGCAATTTTTATGCAGAAAAAAACCTTGAAAAAACAATCTTTTGGCATGTTTTTGAGGCAAGAATCCCCTTTTTCTTGGAAAACAGGCCAAAGCCAAGCCCATATTCACTTGGAAATGGGCCTTGTTCTATTTGAAAAACAGCCCAGTTTTTCGATGGAAAATGGGAAAATAGGCCCAGGTTGGCTCTAGGAGAAGGTGCACGCCGCAGCAAAACTTTCCATGAAAATAACCTGGAGGCGGCAACAGAGCAAAAACCCTCGAAAGTGGAATTTCATCCACCCAGCCCAGCACCGGTGGGACCGTCCTGGCAGGGATGCTGTGCTGCCGGCGGCCGGAGCCGCTTCCCCAGCCTGCTCTGAGCATGTCGCTGCTGCTGCTGCTGCTGCTGCTGTGGACTTGAGGAAAGGCAGCTCCCCTCAACCCGTGGCTGTTTTTTTTTCCAGCTTAATATGAGAAATGAACTCCCCCACAAAATTTGCCCTGCTAATGTGATTCTGGCATGGCATGTTGCCTGATAGGATTTCTATTAAAATGTGATTTCCTCCTGCTTATAATTTCATTATCTGTGGCATTTGTGTAGAACATCGACCACACAGGTAATATATGGGTAGGGGAGCTAAATTAGAGAGCATGTACGTTTTTTAATCGAGGGTTGCAAGTAGACATGAAATAATCAAGGCTGGATACAACTGCCATCATTTACTGGTGCCTGACATGGTGAAATACTTCATCGAGGGGTTATTGCCATTTAACACATCTTTCACTTCTTCCATCTTTCTTGAATAAAGTGCCCAGCCGTCCCATCCGTCTTCAGGCGGGATCTGTCAGCGCGGCTCCCTGCTCCGCCTGCCAGCAGCAGCGTGATGCTGATGTATGCCGCAATCACCCGCGCCCAGCAGGAAGCATATTTCTCTTTTATTTATCAGCACTCGAGGTGTTCCGTGTAAATTCAAAGACAGGGATGTACCGGCGAGGAGAAAACAGTCTTGTTCGTCTCGTGCCCCATCCATCTCCCCCCAGACCTCTCCAGACTGTAAATTCATTTTGCCTCCCACCTCCCTGTCTGCGGACACCTTGCGTGGGACTGCGGCAAGGGATGGCTTTGCTGTAACTCAAAGCCCTCCCAGCCAACTTAAACTAATCTGAGACAAGCTACCAAACTCAAAGGTTACACTGAATTGCCGCTTTCCTGAGCAAAGCGGCGGGAAGTAAGGAAAAAGGCATTTTTGGCCCCTTCCAGCAGCCTGCAGGCTCCCTGGGGCTGGGAGTGCCGAGGGGCTCCAGGGTGGCAGCCCCTGGCTCTGGTCATGGGTAGATGATGCTCAGCCCGGCGCTGCCACTTAGCATTCCCCCGGCGTCTGAGGAATAAACACCGCTTTGTTTTAAGCCCCCCTCGCTGCACAGGCAAGAAGCACTTAGGGGCTTTCATAAGCTCATCTGCATAATAATGCTGGAGAATTCTTATCTCCAGCGATTCGAGTGTCAAAACCTGTGATCCAGCCGTAAATTATGGGGAGGAAACACTGCGGAGAAAATGACACTGGTGCGGTGGAGGGAGCGGGGCTGATTTCAGAGCTGCTCTCATGCCACGCATTTTGAAGCAAATGTCTGAGAAAGAGGAAGGTGAAGGCGAGACCGAGGAGGAAATTCTGGGTGCCCAGGGCAGTGGGAGAGGCAGGGCTGTGCTGCCAGGTGGGATGTGTGCGGCTGCCGGAGCCTCATCGCCCAAATCATGAGCAAATCCGTGTCTGCTGGGGGATCCATGAGGTGCCCACGGCTCTCTTGGTGGGAAGCACCAGCATCACCAGAAACCTCTGAAGCCCCAGGCCGCGAGGGGCCATGGTGCTGCCTGTGCACCAACTCTCACCATGGCCGGGGGACTCAGGACCTCCCCACCCTGCCCCTGGCCCGTGGGAATAGGGGCCACATACCAGATGGGCGATTGCGAGGGAAATTCTGATTTACGAGCAGCAAAACCTGCTAGCACCGTCACTCTCTGGTGTGGGAGACGTGTTTTCTCTGGCGTCCTGTAGGAACAGGGGCTGCTTTGAGCTGGAAGCCTTCCTGAGCTCCCAGCCCTCTGGGTGTGAGAGTCTGGGAGGTGATAACTTATGCAAACACACACGCTATTACCCAGCCAGTTGAATTTAGCATAAATCAAGAACTCTGGCTTTGCAAGAAAAACAAAGATGGTGAAATGAGGCAGGGCAAATGGAACAAAAGCCCTTTCCTAGCTCAGATGATAACACAGATAGGGAGACAGGCAGCATTGCACAGGCTGCAGCAAGCGCGCAAACCCTCCGGGAGATGGGGCTTGCCAGGAGCAGGGGCACCCGGCAGCGCTCCCCAGGCAGCTCCCACAGCCCTTCCTTCCCCGCAGCCGCATGGCGGGCAGCTGGGAGGAAGGAGATGGCTTTGCTCAGCTTCCCCCTCTGTCTCCTGCAACACTGGGCAGCCTCTCATGGGGAGAGATTGGGAAGGAGTGTGCCGCCAGCGCCCACGGGCTACCTCGGAGGATGCTTCCTGAGCCTGGGGAGGGGAACTGCAGTCCGGACACCTGTAAAACTCTCCCCAGAGCCACAGGGGCCTGAAAGAGAGCTTATATAAAAGAGAAATGGGTCTCAGCAAGGTGCATCATTCATCCCTGAGCTCAGCGGGTGCCGAGAGTCATGCCCACAGCGTGGGGAGTGATGGATGTGGGTGGCGGCGAGGCAGCCGCGGCGAGCGCTGGGCTCTTTTCAGCCTGAATGCATTGCTTTGCGGGGGACATACGGCCCTGGGTGAGCGATGGTTTCAGGGTGGAGAGCAGGGGGGGAAAAAAGCCACTGCTGGAGCCCGGAGAGCAGGAAAGAGGAGGAAATCACACCCGGCTTTGGCTGCTAACCCTCTCCTTGAAGCCAAGGCAAGTGCAAACCCAGAGCTCACCCCGCAGCCAGACCTTGCAGCAGCCTGCTGTGAAACCGGGGGTGCCCTGGCCCAGGCCGCTCACCCACATTTTCCTGACTCTGGCCACAAATGCAGCCGGCAGAGATGATGCCAATACTCCAAACCTCCTCCTCCTCGGACCGGGGATGGCGGGGAGCTTTGCTGCACACGCGGGCCGTCGCCGTGCCTGCGAGCCGGGGGCGAGCCGGGCCAGAGCATGGGCTTGCCCAGACCTGGACAGCAAACCGCAGCAGCAGGGCTCAGGGGGGTGACGCTGGGGCAGCGAAGCTGGGCTGGGGCGAGCACCCCATCCACAAATGGGGCCACTGGCAGGGGAGGCACATCCTCCAGCACGGCTCCTGACGGGCTTCACACCCTGGCATGGGGGGAGCTGGACTCTGAGATCACATCCATCAGTTGAAGAGCCACCAAGAGGAGCCGGGAGTTCAGCTGGCACATCTTGAAATCATCATTTAACCTGTCTACAAGGAGTGCAAAAGTTACAGCCTGCAAGGTCCTCCCGGAGCCCTCGGAGCACACCGGGGTTCTGCAGCCCCAGACATCCAGTACCGCAGGGCTGGGAAGTTACTCACTGCTCAGAGCTCAAAACAAAACCACGTGTGTCCCACCCCTGGCTCCTCAAAACTTCCCATTCCTCCCCTAATGCAAGAAAAACATGGATGGGCATGAAAGGAAAGGGGCTGCTGACACCAGCAGATTTGGGACTGCCATCGTGAGCTAAGACTATCTTAGCTCTCTTCCCGTTCCCAGGAAGATGCTTGGGGTGTAGCACAATAAAACATGATCTTTTTTTCTGCCAAGTTATGTCAGGATTTACAAGGCATTTCCAAGATGGAAAAAATCAGGAATTATTGTGAATGCATATTAATTTCAGCTCCGTGCATGAAAAACATTCAGCGGGAGCAGACCAGGTCCCCTGCACTGGCCGTGCCGCAGAGCTGAGCACCGGAGGCAGCGGCGAGGGAGGATAGTTTTTCTGGAGGGTAAGAGAAAATGTGCGAATTAGGGTGCTCGAGCTCCTGTCCTGACTCGGGGCTGACCCACCCCAGGCTCATAGCTTGCCTTGCTTTCCATGCCGCCTGGAAGCCGCCCCTGCCATCAGCTCCCGAGAGGCTTTTTTTTCCTTTTTATTTTTGGCAAAGAGCCTTATGAGTGAAGGAAGCGTCTCGCATGGAAAAGGACGGGTTTGGCCGACGCAGCACAGAGCCCCTTGCCGGCACCGAGCTGGCAGCAGCAGGCCTGGAGCCCCCCGGGGTAGGGGGTCTGGATGCAGCCCCTCTCCCCCCGCAGCCCGCTGGAGCCTCTGGCGCACTCGGGCACGAGCTGCTGCCGGTGCATGGGCAGCACCGTGCCTACAGAGCTGTCCCTCGGCCATCCGGGCTGCGGGAGCCGCTGCGGAGAGCAGAGCGGGAGATCAAGCATGCAGCTATTGATTTATTCCTGTCATTTTAACAGATTACTGGAAAGAATAAAGAAGGAAACCTGGCATTGCTCGGCTCAGCCAGCAGTGCATTTCCTCCTAATAGCTCTGTCGCTGCCTGCACGATTGCTCCCCACGGACCTGTTAAGTGAAGAAGTCCCTTGCTGATGGTAGCAGTTGGCCTCTCCACGTGTGCTGTCCGGGGAGGCATTTCTATTCTTAGCCGGCTTCTGCATCCTCTCACAGCATCCACTCGGTGTTTGCCTGATTTTTACCTCCACCCCCGGCTGTTTTTTGACAGACATGTTGTTGTGCAGGAGAAGCTCAAAGCGGGGTTTCTAAGCAGAGCAATTCTCCTGCAGCAAAATATGAAATGTTCTGGCAGTGGGGACATTTGCAGGGCAGGGGATGCCAGTGAGAAGGCGCACCTGAGCCTGGACCAGCCCTTCAGGTGCTCATGTCCCCTCCCAGTGCCTGGGGATGTGAAGGATGCTCTTTCCCCCTGGGGAGCAGAGGCTGTGTGTCAGGGCGCTGCGGACGCCAGGGACGAGCCCCCACCGGGACAGGCCATGTGCCCGTGCGGCATTTGCAGCCCTCCCGGCAGAGCACAGACACCTTTTGTTGCCTTTCCATCCTGCTACATATTTATCAGCCTGATTTGCATGGTCTTTTGCATAAGCCGCTGGGCCTTTCGCTGCTGCGAAGTGTCTCTCTTGAAGACAATCTGAAGTATTCATCTAAATCATTCTGCCGGCATTTTGACTTCCCAGGACAGAGCCTTTGTTTTATGCTATTGCCAGCAAATTCCTGGTCAGATGGGCTCAGGTTTCCAGCGCGCCATTAGCACACAGCCGTTCCCATCGAGAGCTGCGGAGAATTTCCCCATTTCCTTCCAACTCTGAACAGCAGCAGCCCGGCTTGTGTTGGGAAACCTGCTCCTTGTTTAGGTGTCTGAACACCGTTGAGATGAAAACCTTGTTTAAAAATGCACTAGCGAGACAAGCCTCCAAAGGCTCTGCCACCGCCGGCTGCGCAGCAGCTTTTCTGTTGACATTACTCATTTCTTTTAACCAGAAAGCTCCTTTCCTACTTCTTACAGCTCCACTGAGCAAGAGGAAATAGGGTCGTTATGCTTTTGATTCCAGACCCTAATTAGGCCTCAGGAAAGGAAATAGTGCTACTGAGGTAATGCGCTCGGTGCTCACCAAAGGGTCCCAGCACCGCTCCGAGCTTTGACAGGGTTCGGCCGTGCACAAGGTCCCGAGATGGTGCTGGGGAGGGAGGAGGAGCTGCTCCCCACCCACAATAGCCCCATTGAGGGCTTCCAACGGGGACTCGGGAAAGAACCACATCAGTGCAACTTGGCACATGGGTAGAATAGACGTCGGGGTGATGGCTTAGACATGAAAAACACTCAGGCAATGCTCTCTGGCTCTACAGGGAATCGCCTGGCACGAAGGAAGCCGAGGGGCCAAGGCTTCACGGACACACTGCAACCCTACCTGGGATGTGTCAAATGGGCTGGGAACTTCATTCAGAAAATATCAACTTTCACCACTGAATAGCTTCCCCCAAAAGAGCCATCTGTCCTCTCATTCTGCCTTTAAAAATTGCCCCGTCATCGTGGAAAAAGTCTTTTAGCACGCTATAGAAAAGGGGTCTGACTTCATACCAGTATAACCCAAACCTCGCAGAGGCTTGCTGCTGTTGCCTATTCCACTGGTGCAATTCACAGCCAGCAGATTGTTTAACATTCAAATAAAGACTTGGGGTTTTAAAATAAAAACCACATTAAAGATGTGTGCTTTGAAATGTATATGAGAATGTGCACACGTAAACATGCACGTCTGGGTATCTGTGTCCGGCAGGAGAGCAAAGGACATTGGCCTCTCTCCAGCAGAAAAAAGTTGGTCTAAAAAAATTAGGAGGGAAGTATAAAAATCCTGAGTTTCCCATTTCTTGGTGAGATCTGTATCGTATTCCCAAAATCAGCTGCCGCAGCATCAGCTGGGGAGAGCCCTGTGGGGCTGGGAGCGGGCAGCGTGAGGCCCCAGGGACACGGACACCAGGCCGGGGCGATTGATTTAACAATTCTGGAAAAGCAAAAAACCCCACAGCAACAATCTAATAAGATGTTTCTGTAAATACATCAGTGTCCATCAGGCCAGAGCGCAGCTCCTCGCCTGCTCGATGGGTCGGCTGCCTGGCGTGATGGCTGAGCGCTCCAGCCCGGATCGATACTCCCTGGCTTTATAAACCCACTAATCACCCTGATTCATAGGCAACATGTCTCGGCAGCACCCAGAGGCCCCCTGCGTTCCTTCCAAGAGGAGGGTTTAAACCTTTCCTGCTTTTTTAGTGATCCTGGTTTGGAGAAACCCATGGCTGCCAGCTGCCCCCATCCCCTTCCCGGCCACTCCTGAGGTTTGCCGTGGTGGATTGCCCGCCGGTGGGGCTGGAGGAGGCAGGAGGCTGCTGGCTCCCAGGGAGGGGGTTCTGGGGCCCCCCAGGTTTCTGGGGTCAGGGCTACCTCCAACCCCACGGCTGAGGCAGCAGCTCTAAAGTACAAGCAATATTTGTGCTGTAATTGCACCCTTAAAGGGTCTGTCCTCTGCTTAGCAACTGCTCCCTGTTATCTGCAGGGTATTTGCTTACACAAGCAGCTCTGGCTGCTCTGCGGCATCCCGGGGCTCAGAGCAGGCTCCGAGCTGCGCCTCAGCCAAGCCAGGGGGCTGAGAAATCCCTCCTGCCCATCCCAGGGAGCTGCCTGTGCAGTGCAGGCAAGGGCCCTTCCAGCACCCAGCTAACATCCCCCGGCCGGGCAGGGGGAGCAGGAGCAGCATTGCTGGCACCAAGTCACGTCCACAGGGTGTTTTGGAGCATCTCCACAGGGTGCTGCACCTCTGCAGGGTGCTGCATCTCTGCAGGGTGCTGCACGCAGCCTGATTAGCCCAGGCATCACCCTGCTCCACACACTTGCAGAGCAGCGGTCTGTTCAGCTAATCAAAAGGAGACCAAGTGCCGACTTGATTGCAGTGACTAAGTACTTCTGTGGGCAGAAAATGCCAGGCGCTGGAGAGCTCTTCAATCAAACGGCACAGAAGATGGCACAGCAAGAGCCAGCAGCCAAGAGCACTTGGGGTGTGCCTGGGACCAGTGCGTGCTTGTGAGAGAGAGGATGATGAGGGGAGGAGGGACAGGGAGCAGTCCTGTCTCCATCCCTGGGTGTCGGGGTGCACAGGGGGCTGCAGGACACCCATCAGCCAGGCTCAGGCACACCGACCTCATGGCTGCTTCTGGTCTTCAAATCTGTGAATCCAGAGTCTTTAAGTATTTTCAAAGAATTTCCTGCATTTAAAGAGAGAGATGCTCTTAAGTGCTTCCCTGGATGAGGGCCAGAGCGCTGAGTGCCTGCAGGATGGATCCAGGCTGGGGACTGCACGGCCGCACGCCTGCTCCTGGGAGGGGAATATGCCCATGGATGCATCTTCTCGCAAGGATTAGTTCCCGGCTCTTGCTCGCAGGGCTTTTGGGGATCCTGCTCCTGCCTGCAAGACTCTCGGCACCGGTGCACGAGATTCCTGATGCAGAGGAGAGCTTTTTGCATCTACTGCATCTCCCGGATGGCTTGCTGGGCTGGTCCCTGGATGCTGAGTGGCACCAGAGACACCACGGGGATGTGCCCAGTGTCATGCCCAGCGCCAGGGAGGAGAGCTCCTGGGGCTGACGGCATCCGTCGGGCAGCACAAAAAAGCCTGCGCAAAACTGCGAGTTTAAGAGTTCATATTAACCTTTGCACTGTTAGCACCCGTTAAAAGGAAGCAATTAAACACTGTCAGGCTGGTTTATAGGCAGGCATTGCCCACACAGGCACCTGCACACCCGGAGCAGCGTACCACGGCGTGCGGCTGCCCAGCCAGCCCTGCGCCCGCTGCAGAGAGGAGCTGCGGGACCCTCACCCGCGTGCTGCTGCGGGAGCGCAGACACGGCGCACGCCCCGGAGCACTAACCCAGGCTGAAACTGCCGACCCGCACGTTCATGTGCAGACGAGCAGCATCAGCGGGGAGCCGGTCCTGGCAAGGACCTGGGAGCATCTCCCTGGGGAGCAAGGCCGGGGTGGGGGTGCTGTGCCCGCCTTTGGCAGTGCTCGGCACAGACCCTCTTCCCATCACTCCCACTTTGCTGTGAAGCTCTTTTTGGCCTGCACGCCGTGGTGGTCCCACGGGATACCTGTGCTTGCACAGTGCAAGGTGGCTCTCTTCCAGGGTGATGCTGGCTGCCCTACAGTTTTCTGGGTGCACTGGGGTGGACTTTTTTCCCAATTTTCTATGCTGTTTCCTTTGGGCTTTCTAAGAAATAGACTCTTGCCACCCCACAGCTGCCTCTTCCAGCCCAGCACTGCAGCCTGCCCTGATCCCACAGCCTGCCCTGATCCCACAGCCTTTAACACGGGACCCCCCTAGCACAGCAGTGGGAAGGGAGGAGAGGTGTGAGAGGCCATTTTACTTGCGTCTTGTAAATAATGCATTAGTTTGCACTTACAAGAGTCTAAAAACACAGCACACTGCTTTGTGTTACTGCTGGGGCTGCTGAACTGGCTGCTGTTCCCTCTGCGGTGGTTCCTGCAGACAGAAGCGCAGCATCTCCGCCTTCCCTCAGGCTCCTTCCTCCCCACAAACTGCGCTTTTCACTCTTAATTTCCTCTTTCCTATTTAATAAGTTGGTAAGTATCAGGGATGATGCCTGTCTCGGAGCGCTCTGTGCATTACCGAGAGATGATCCCTTTAGGAGCAGTCCAGTGAGCCTGGCTCGATGCATCCCATCCTATCCGTGGCTATCAGCCTGGGATGGCACTGCCACCAGCACTGCAGGGCTGCGGGGTCCCCAGGACACCCCACCCCAGGCAGCCCTGCCTTCTCCCCAGGGGATGAAAGCTCCCCCCGGGGCAGCACTGGCAGCCCCACGCCTGCGAAGCGTGCTGGGTCCCTGCGGCAGCCCTTCCCCACGACGGATGCGCACGTCCCGTCCTCCGCAAAGCACCCGAGCAGCTCTGCCCACGGGTGCAAACGGCTGTGCAAAACAAGGAAAGTTTCACCTGGGAAATGCAGAAGTTCCCAGAACCGTGGGTCATGCTCCAGGGAAAACAGAGTGTTTTCAGCTGTCTGCTGGTAAGAGCGAAAGCAGCGAAGGGAAAACAGGTTCTGCTTTTGGAAACTGCGACCTTCTAGCCCAGAGATCAGGACACGTCAGCTCATCAGTGCCCATCTGCCAGAGACTCTGCATGTACCGGAGGTGTCAGAGCGACAGATAGCGTAATTGCTAAATAATTCATCAGAAAAGGCCAAACAAAAGCAACTGGTAGGAGCAGCCCAACAGAGTAAATATGCAAGCAGACCCCAGAGAGCCGGGGCTGCAGCGTGGTATCCACTTTTCAGCAAGCTCTCTGTTGGCAAGAGCTGCTTGGAAAACTCTGGGTGGCTTCGCTTCCAATAACACGCCTGTTGATTTTCCCTCCATCCCTCCAGCAACTTTTGTGACATCATTTTCCCCTCTATATCCCTCTTTTGCATTTCTATTTCGGACCAGGGTGAGGAAGGAGAGCAGCAGGACCTCCCCCAGCACAGCCCACACTCATGTTGCCTCCACGTAACCCTGGAGCATCCCGGGGAGAGGCTGAGCCAGCCCTGCCCGCAGCCCGGCTGCCACGGGGCTCTGGCAGAGCCAGCTGGGTCATCCCTTGGCACCTGCCTCGCTCGGCATTTGGGGGAGCCAGACACCCCCAGAGCAGCGGCTGCACCCCGGGACGGCTGCTGCTCGCTGGTGCCAATGCCCCAGCTGCTTGTGCCAGCCCCGCACACCTGGCAGTGTCTCCTCTCCACAGCCAAGTGAAGCTGTGTCCAGAAATTGCAGAGGGGCAGGGCTGGCAGGTTCCTGGCACCCGTCCTGCAGGTTAAATCTGTCCCCAGCCACAAATTAGATGTGTCTGTTGAGTTCATCTTAAATTACAGTGCAGGGCGGCCCTTACAATTAGGAGCTTTGCTCTGAAAGCACATCCCTGCAATGAACGCCCTGTACACGCTTCTTCCTCCCAGGCATAAATCAAGGCAGAGGGGCCCCATCCTGCCCACGAAACCACATGGAGGAGGGCTCCAGCCTCGGGCACCTGCGGGAGCTCACCCTGAGGCGGAGGTGGCAGTTACCCGGTGCAAGGTGGCAGCGGCAGGACATGTGAACTTATGCCAGATTTCTGCTCAGTGCAGCCCTGTTTCCAGCTCTACGAGACTGGGACACAGGAGTGGCCAAACTGGGTTTATCCCAAGCCCCAGCCCTAAACCCTAAACCTGGCCATGCCAGGACCCCCTGGAGGAGGCACCGTGGTGAGCCATGCCAAGGGTGCCAGAGCAGGGTTCGCCATCCTCCGTGCCATATAGCAGCCGTGCAGCCCATCCAGCCCCCGCAGCCATCCCGGGTTCGGCTGGCTGCTTCCCGTTCCTGGAACTGTCCGCATCTGGAGCCAAGTGGCTGCTTCCCCGGTGCCCAGGCAGCGGCAGCATCTGCAGGGACGGGCTTGGCACCGCTGGAGCCTTTGTCCTGAAGGGGGAAAAGGCAAAGAACCAGATTTAAAAAAAAAAAAATCTAGAGGAGACCAGGGGCTGTTACCTGTGCCCGAGTTGAGCAGGGCATGGCTGAAGGGTGGCAGGTTGTTCCTACAGAGAAACACTGGGGAAAGTGAGGCTGAGCATCTGCTAACCCAGTGAAATGACATGTAAGATGCTGAAAAATTATCCTGCCCATCAATCAGCTCTTCCTCAGCCTGCAGCCTCCACGTGGGGCCTCACCCCGTGGCTGCCGGCAGCAGCCTCTGGCCCGTGCCTCGGCTCTGCCGAGCGGCTCCCGGCAGCGGGAGCCATGTGTGCGCAGCTTTTGATAAATCTTGCTAACGGATGAGTTGTGAAAGCCATTCCCAGGCTGCAGCGCACAAGGAGCAGCAGCGAGTGCCCTCCCAGACAGACCCACACCCCCACGCCACTTGCTTTGGGGGGCCACAGCCCCCCCCCCAGGCACCGCGCAGGGCCGGGGGCTGCGTGAGCCACCAAAACCATCGCTGGCCACTTCACAGCCACCGTGCCTCCCCGTGCAAGTGTTTGTGCAGAGCCACAGTAACCAAAAGATAATTGCCATGCAGCGCCAGGGGAAGCAGTGACACGGGCGCAGCGGCTCAGCCCAGCCAGGCCGGGGGGGAAGAGGGGGTCGTGGGGATCTGAGCCGAGCCGACGGTCCGGGGCAGCAGGGTCCAGGGTGATCCAGTTGGCCGGCTACGTGCCAGTGGCTCCCGGCACAGCAGGACGAGGAGTGTGCTGCAGGTACGGCAACAGTGAGAAGGCACCAAGATGTTTTCACACAGAGCTGGCTTTTTTGTCAAAACAAAGCAGGACAGAAAATCTGCAGATTTTTTTACTGAAACCTCACATTCTTTCTTGCAGATAAAATTTCACTTTCTGGTTTGTTGTTTTTTAACCAGAATAACCTAAAACATTTCAGAAATGTGCTCCATATCCCAGCCCCAGATGCCCACCAGCATCCTCACCCCAGCAGCCCCAGCCCCAGACCGCTCCTCCCCACCGCTTCCCGCCGTGCCGGCTCGAGGGCGCAGCAGGGCGTCACAGCACCCGGATTTGCCCTGCGCTCCAGATGCAACCGCAGTCTGCTGCAGCTGGAGAGAGCAGGACACGTCCCCGGGCAGTCCCCTCCTGCCCATCCAATATTTCTGTGGTCTTGCAGTTGAGAGCAAAACCGCTCCCCTCTTCCCGCCGCCGCTGGTTTCGGCATTGCTGCCAGAGCCATCACCGGCTTCGGTGTGAGGCATGCACCAGCTGGGCCCGGAGGAGCCGGGTGCCTGCACCGGGCAGGACATCTCTGTGGAGCCTGAGCCCGCTCCATCGCCCACACAGCACTGGGCACAGCCGGGGACCCTGCCCGCAGCACGGGGGATGCATCTGGGGTCCTTGCCACCCCTTCGGTGGCAGTGCTATTGGCAGTGCTGTTCCTGGTCTACCTACTCCCTGGCCAGCAGCAAAGCACGCACGCTGCAGCTCGGTAATGGCGTTACTTCACCTGAACGCCCCTGGCAATGGCGTTGCAGCAGGAACCTTCATCAAGCCCTGGAAGCTCAGACGGCCGCGCGGTGCCTGCGTGGCCTGACAGGAGGGGTGGGCAGGGGTCAGAGGGGCCGGTCCCACGCTGGGCACTCTGACTGTCCCTCCAGCCGCCAGCACCGCTGCTCCCCGCTCTCCCCAGGCCTGGGAGGACCCCCCCATCCTCTGCTTCTTTATACAACCTGGGGTCGAACCCCCCCGGGCAGCAGCCAGGTGCCTCCAGGCTTGTCACACCAGATGTAAACTTGGGCCATTGTCCCTTTAGGACGTTTGTCACCTAAAAATACCACCTGTGTTTTCCTGCACGCTGTTGTAGTTTGTAATTGGTGCATATAAATATGTACATACATATATACAGAAACACAGCTGAGCGGGATTGCTATTTAAAGCCCGGGCAAGGAGGAGGACCAGCGCCAAGCCTGGTTTTTAGGAATGGGGCATAGGTGCAAGCCAAGGACACAGACCCAGCCCGGTGGCTGCGCTCCAGGGTCACGGACCCATCGCCCAGCAAAAATAGGAGCCTACGTAGGGGTTGGAGGAAGTTTAAATGAACGCCGGAGATGGCGCAGGGCGGAGCGGCCGAGTCCGGCTGTGTGGCACCTGCCCCCGCGAGGGGCAGAGCTGCAGGTATCCCCCTGCCCCAGCTCCCCTCCCCGCTGCATCCTACGGGATCCCCCCCTCAGGGGGCACGGCCGACCCGGTGCTGCAGCACCCCAAAGCCACGGGCGGACTGGGCTTGCAGAGCACCGGCCCCGGGAACGTTTAGCGTTAGCAAACGCTGAATGCCAGGATGGGGGGGTGCCCCGGCAGCACCTGCTCTGCCCTTACACCTGGGCACAAAGGCAGCCACTGTGCCGGGAACGCGACACCCCCGCCAGCTGAGCCCCGTCCTCTCCGGGGAGTTGTGCAACAGAAACCCCGGCCCTGCCAAAGCCAACACAGGCTGCTGCCGCTGTGGGAAGAGGCAGAGCAGAGTTCAGAGCCGTTGCTCAGGCCCAAGTGCAAACCACCTCCTGCCAGTTCGGATGCCGTGGCTTTGGGGGTTTTTGCTTCCTCCCCACCATCGTTTGAGTCAGCCCTTTCTGCAGCGCACTGGGAGCAGAAGCCTCCGCAAGCATCTCCGCGCGAAGCCACCGAGTTTCCCTTCGGTCCCACCCCCGGACCCCACGAGGACCCGAGTGACCCTCCACGCCGCATCTGCCGTCCCTGCCCCGGGGGCGGTCGGCGGGGGCCCCGTCCCCAATGGGCTCCCCTGGCCGGTGGAGGCAGCAGTGGGGGGACGGGGAGCTGCTGGTCCCCAGCCAGCAGAGCGTCTGGGCAAACGAGGAGCGGTGCTAACGAGTGCCGCAGCCTGGGCCCTGCGTGTCGGCTGTTTGAGAGGGCAGGGTGGGACGAGCGCTGTTTTTTGGCTGTGGTGCTCCATGCGCCGTGCAGTGCCGGGCTGTGGGGGCCGGACCCGTGCTCCTCGGGGCTGCAAACCGAGGAGCATCGCACTTGCCGCGACCCTACGCTGCTGCCTGAGCTGCGTAGACGAGGGGACAAATGGCCTCACCTTTGCAGCCGAGGAATCAAACCCACTGCCCTGCACCGTGGGCCATGCCGGGAGCCCCACTGGGAAGCCCACGGCCAGCACCACGTGGGACACGGCTGCAGCATCCGGAGGCACCGCGTGCCCCGGTGCAATGCCACGGTGCAGACGGACAAGACCTTGGGCTGTCCATGTTGCAATGCCTCCGGGCACCCCCTCTCTCACCGAGCTCACCAGGTTGCAGCTATATAAACTCTGACCGGTGCTCCTGGTGCCTGGCTGCAGTGTGAATGTACCTGCCGTGGGCTCGGCCCCTTTCTGTCCCCAGGCAGCCACCACCCCCTGGTTGGGGCCAGCTGGCAGGTGACGATGCTGGGGCTTTGTCTCTGGCCTATGATGTTGCCCATGATTTATAGGTCATTTTACAGCAGCTGTAAAGAGGCTGTAAATTATAGGAGGGGCATAAATTAGCCATGGACCCCTTTACTGGCCATAAAGATCTAAGGCCCACCACAGCTGCCTTTGGAGCTGGCACCCCGGGAGCATTCCCGAGGACAGCCAGGGGTGTCTTCAGCCAGGCCAGCAGGGCCGCGCCGAGTTATTTAGCACGTCTGAAATAAATGGGCCCTTTTATTCCAGCGGGGCTGCGGAGTCGGCGGGTGACAGGTGGGGAGGGGCCGGTGCGATGGGGGCAGCCCGGGGGGGACTGGGGGCTCCCTGCCGAGTTTGGACCTTTCCCCCTTGTTTTGTTGAGGGGGGAAGAGGGCACTCTGCCCCCCACCGCCGCCGAGGGGCCCTTGGTGCCAGGACCCCCAGCCCAGCCCCAGGTGTGTTTGACGGTCCAGCCCAGGAGCCATCTGCCAAGATGCAGCAGCGGGACAGTGTGCAGGGGACTCGGGGGGCAATGCCTTTGGGCTCGCAGGTGGCTCTTTCTCCCAGCTGGCAGCTCCAGGGTCCCTCTGCCCGGAGTGGGGGGGAGCGACATCTGCGCCACGGGATGACGGAGACCCTCCAGTCCTCAGCTATCCATACCTCGGGTTGGGACGGAGGCTGCTGGCACGGGCCCAGACACACGCCGAGGCACCCAGCGCTGCCGCAGCCCTCCGAGCACAGGAGCACGGCAGGACCGTGGCGGGCCGGGTGCAGGCAGGGATGCAGGCAGCTCCTGCGGCCGCCCCGGCTGCCCGCACCGGCTGCCTGCCCCGGCTCACGGCATGTGGGGGCTCTGTGGGGCAGCCCCACATCCTC
>VYZV01029824.1:164970-177442 GCA_013401275.1 Pandion haliaetus
GCTCTTCATTTAGCTCCTGCAGCCCTTGGCAGGCGCTGCCGTGGCCGCGGCCTCCCGTGCCGTGTGCCCTCCGCGCGGAGGCTCTGTGTGTGCCAGGTCCCCCAAATTCCTGCGCTGGCCGCCCTGCCCCAGCGGCAGTTGGTGCCCTGTTGTTCTCCGACGTGACCCTGGAGCACAAACAGCTTTGCAGCTCCTCGCCGTCCCGTTAATTACATTATGTCTAACGAGAAGGATCAGGCGGAAGGGATTAAACTTTGAATCTGCTTCTGCGGTCCCAGCGCACAGGAGAGAAAAGCAGCTTTATCCATTCAAAATGGGAGTCATTTTTCACACCAGCTCCAATCCCAGTGCTAATCTCCTTAGTTTACCCAGCCTGCTGTCGGCTCCGCACACAGGCAGGGCAGGCAGGACAGGCAGGATGCTCCCAGCCCCAGCCTCGTGGTCTTTCCTTCCTTATCCAGCTTTGTAGCCTGCCGGACAGTGATGGAGCTATGACAGGGTGGGCAGGGGACTTGGCAAGCCCTGCCCCAGCGCTCAGTGTGCTCGAGGGACCCTTTTGGTGGCTTCTTCCCCACCTCCGCTTGCGCCATGCTACACCGATCGCCACAGGACAAAACAGCACATCTGGGGAATTTCTGAGAGTTGCCAGCGGCTCAGCATTTCCTCCTGCCCGGGGCTGCAGCTGCTCACCGCATGGCCGGAGCGCGGGAAGTACCGGTTTGGGATGAAGCCTGTTCCCAGGCGCTTCAGAGAAGAGCTTCCAAGCATTGGGATCCATGCACGCACAGTGCCAGCGGAGCTCCCGGTCCCCAGGGCCACCCAAAACCCTGCGGCTGGGCACAGGGTGAGCCCCCATGGCCGAGGAGGGACAGAGCCAGGCAGGGAGGGCTGCAGAGCTCACACGGGTCCAGCAGGACCCAGCGCACTGCAGGCGATGCTGCATCTCCGGGCATCTGCACCTCCGGCTGCCATGGGAGCGCAGGGACACGGGGACGGGGTTTGGCTGTCACCACCGCTCCCAGCGTCTGCTCCATGTTTTGGCCCCTCTGCAGCTGTGCCAGGGCAGCTCGGGGCACGGGTGGCTAGGCAGCCCTGCAGCCAGGTGGGCGAGTGGTGGAATGGGTGACTCTGGAGAAGCAAAGCCCCCGGGAAGGACGGGCAGCCGTGGGAACAGGGCTTGGCAGCAGCTGTCCCCACGTGCCCTGTCACCCACGGTGCCGGCATCCTGCAGAGCTGTGGCCAGGAGGCCCGGGGGTGCATCCACAGGAAGGTTTGGGCCACTTGGCATCGGCAGGTTGTTACAACACACAAACAGGGAGATGATTGTCCAGGCTGGGAGTTGCCTGGCTAGAGGGTAGGGATTGTTTTGCCCAGCGACTCTGTCAACCGGAGCAAGCCCCTCACATGGGCACCCCTCCAGGCTCTTGGGCTAGCGATTTGCATGATTATGCAGCATGAATTTGCCTTTGTTACTGAACAGGGCATTGCCGGGGTCACCATTTCTGAAGAGCCGTGGTGCCGCAGCCCGGCACACAGAGCTGCTGGAGACGAGGCCGCAGCGGGTCAGCAGCCGGGCTGACACCCCGCAGCAACAGGGTCACCCCTCATGTCGCTCAGGCTGCTGTGACAAGGGCGGTTTGCATTTTGAGAGGCTGGAGCATCACCTGCCTCCCCCACATGCAGCCCAGCGCACAGCCTGCATTTTGTCCTCTGCCCAAACTACGCAGGAAGGTGCTGGCCGGCCAGGCGGGACCATGCAGGGCTCCCTCCCCGGCCGGGCTGGCCCCGCTCTTGCTTCCACCAGTGCACACTGCTACACAAGCCCATGGCTTGGCCACAGGCTCCCAGAGGAGCTCCCCAGAGAATTTGGGCTGGCGTTTCCCTGCAGAACCATGCTACCACGGCTGCTCGGTCGTCAGAGCCCTGCAGCATGCCGGGGTGGCGGAAGGAATGCTTCAAGCTGGGCAGAGCCACGGACGGAGGGACGGTTTGCTGGGGGTAAGGGCTGCACAGAAGCAGGGTCTTGCAAGTCTCAGTTTAACGCTCAAACTGAGATTTCCCAGTGCCAGGTTAGGCATAGAGCCCTGTGGTAATTCCCTGGTGAATAAGGGAAAGCGCAGCCCCAGGACTTGGTGATTTTTGCAGTCTGCCTGGCAGACCCGGGTCCTCTGACAGGGGCAGACACCCCCGGGCGAAGGGCCCCCCTCAACATACCGAATCCGACCCTGCAGCCGCCTGGCACGCTCTCCCTGCGAACGCCTGACCTCGAGGTCTCTTAGGAACAACAGGGAAAACCTCTGCCCCTGGGACGGGCACGGGGCTCGGCTCTGCACAGAGAGACCCTTGTGCTCCATGGTGGTGCCTGGACCCGGCAGCAGTGGCTGCAGTGGTCACAGTCCCAGCATGGGGACACGGCTGCAGAGGAGGACAGACACCAGGGGCTGCCCCAGGTGGTGCGATCAGCTGGAGCTCAGCTCTGCAAAGCTGTCCCCAGTAGCTACAGCGCTGGGAGCGGTGGGCGCAGCCACTGACCCCCCAGTCTGGAGCACAGCTGCTGTCCAGTGCTCGCTGCGAGACGGCAGCAGTAAATCTGGGCTCGTTGCTGGAGACCCCAAGGAGAGCATCTGCAGCTTGTTTTCAGCGTGAACTCCTGTAAAAAGGGCACCGTGCCTATAAATCCATCACAGGGAAGCTTCCGGGAAACCCGGTTCGGCTTCTGTTCCTCTAATTCCTCTTGCACAGAGAACCTACTACTGCCAGCACAGAGGCAGGGCAAACTGAAGGGGCTTTACACATCGCATCTCTGCAGTCCGTCTGGCCAGGTCCCCCCAGTGTCACCTTCTCAGTGTTCAGCAGCAGGGACGGGAGCTCCCACCCTGTGGGCACCAAACCCCTCTGCAACAGCTAGCTCCCTGTGAGCCAGCCAGAGACCTCTGCCAGGGCCATCTTCTAAGCCAGGCTGTGCTCTGTGTCCTCTAGCACTGAACACTTAAAACAGGCTTTAAAGCCTTCTGGGAAAACACAGCCCATCAGGAAAGAGAAGGATAAATATTTTAAAGTCAAATATTGGTGGGTGAGCATACTAGAGGATGCTTCCTACCCCTGCAGATTAAGCCCAAAGGAAATAATCGATAGGAGTCTAATTTAAGAAGCTTTTATGCCCCTGTGGAGCTCTTGTTCTCTCTCTCTCTCTATATATATACCACGGATGCTGCGGGCAAGGGCAGGGACACGGGGGGCTGGAGCTGTGTCTTGGGGATGCAGGAGCAGGCGTGCATCTTCTGCCACCCCTCCCAAGGGGTTAACCCTGCTCCTGAGTTTACATTCCTGTGTGATGGAAAATGTGATACGGCAGCCCCAGCCTCCTTACTGCCTGCCCTGCCCGCAGGAAACCCAGGGATGACAAGTCCTGGTTGCAGCCAACGTGGGAGCTGTGGGATCCAGGGGCAGCTGGCCGGGGGATGGCAGGTCCCTGCTGTGGGAGAGGCAGCAGGGGCAGAGGGACCCCTCTCAGGCCTGGCGTGCAGACCGTCCTTCCCCTTGGCTGGGAGCAAACCTCGGCTGCATGGACACGTGCTGCAGCCTGGCCTGGTGGCTCTCCGGCCAGTGACAGTGGTGGGTCTGGGCAGGTCTCTGAGGACCTGGAGAAGGTGATGGGGAGGATGGGCTGCTGCAGAGAATGGGCTTGCTCAGGGCGAGGTGAGCAAGGCAGGAAGGGTTTTGAAAGCAGGTGGTGAAAGAAATGAGCTGGAAAAAAATAAACATAATCACCAGGGGCTCCTTCTAGCTTAACGCTCTTCCGTGAGCAGGGACAGAGTGTTTCTCCTTGCTGGAGGCACCCCTAGAAGAGTGCCTTTGGCCCCAGCCGTGACCCTCAGGTGTCCGTGGAGGTTTCCAGCCCCCATGACCCCCAAGGAGCGCTTCCAACCCGCAGGCTCCTGCGCGGGGCCAGGCTGCAGCCAGGGAAGCTGCGGAGCTGCCGCTGCAGGAGCAGCGAGAGCGTGTGACCAGGGAGGTGTGCGTTGTAGGGCAGCTTGACGGGGGCTTGGTGCCGAAGGAGGGGCAGCCGTGGTGGGGGAGGACAGGCGTGCTCCGGCAGTGCTTGGGGAAGGCGCTCTGGGCAGAGTGTGCGTCAGCCCAGTGGGAACACTGGCCCTTCTTTGGGAGTGCTGCTCCTCCAGGGAGAGATGGAGAAGCTTGGCTGTTTGCAGAAGCAGGGAAAGGGCAAGAGGCGCCCAGCGCTCCCGGGTGGGAAGGCGAGAGGAGCTGTTTGCAATCTGGAGGGGGTTAGAGAGTTTAGGGTCTGTCTGTGGTTTGCTTCGCCTTCCTCCTCCTCCTGTTTCCAGAGTGTGGGAGGCATCTTCGTCCGGCCTCACCAGCAGCATCAGGCTCATGTGGGTTTGGCAAAGCAAGCGGGCACAGCTCTCTGCCCCGGTCTATAAATACAGTGGCTTCTCCGGGGCTGTCTAGACAGGAAGCAGCCTGTGAACTGGGAGAAAACTCCCTGTGTTAAAGGGGACTGGCAGCTTGTACTGGGAGCCCAGGGAAAATTGGCTACCGAAATACTCAGGTGTGCCCAGTAAGCTCCTCTGAAAGGGGCTGCAGACCCCGGGAGCCTGGTTGCTGCCAGGCTGCCTGGATGCAGCAAGGTCCTGGCCCTAGATCTGCTGGGCAGGAGTTGCTGCTGGCATCCCATGCCCTGCTGCCACTGCAGGCAGTGCGGAGCTCCTCCTGCCCTCTGTGTCTCATCCTTTAGGGTGCAAAGACTCCCAAAAAACTTCCTTCTTCCTATATCTGGCAATGGGGAGAGCCCTGCACCAAACACCTTGCTTTCAAATCCAGAGGATCCAAGGCCCTGGATGAGGTGGAAGAGGACAGGGAGGCAGCGTGGCCTTGCCCTGGAGCACTTCCACCAGTGCAGCTGCAACCACCTCCTCCATCCTGACCAGGCCTTCCTCCCTGCCAGCCCAGCTGGCCCCTCTGCCTCCTGTCCTTACGCTGAGCTTTGCAAAGCAGCATGTGTGAGAGCAGCACTAGGCAGTGGATCCACTGGATCCCTCACTCATCAGAGCTTGGGAAACAACACAAGGACCCAGCTGCTTTGGTCCTTCCTTCCAGGCTCTGAACTTGTTAGAGTTTGCTTTGCATTGCTTTCATTTTATACCCTTGCAGGGGAAAGTCCTCATCCCGGTTGTTTTGTTCCTGGCTGTGGCTTTTTTTCACTATAAATATCCAAGCATCGCTTGAAAGAAAAAACCAGCTCTAGGTAGTGGGAGAAAAATCATAGCCCGTGGGTAATGACATATAATTACAGCCTTTCTCCTGATGAAAGGAGCTGCCGTTGAGCTCCTAAATGACAGTGTGCAGAAAACGCTATTATCAGATTATCCTAGTGGCAGAATCTTTGCAGCAGCAAGGAGGCAAAATGCATCGCCCGGCCGGGCCTGGGGAGGAAGAGCAGCCAGCACCATCCTCCGCTCTAGCCTACACGGGAGTGCGAGGGCTGGAGCGGCAGCCTTCCCGGAGAAACAAATCCTGCAGCCGAACGGATCTCTCTGGCAACCCAGGCTGTTTGCTGCCCCTGGAAACTTGCACTGATCCCACCAGCTCCAGGGACCTGTCCCTGTGTCCCCAGTTCCCAGCAAGGAGAGGGGCTGCAGCAGCCCCCATGGGCAGCACCCGGGCTGGGCTCTGCAGGGGTGCAATAAGGCAACGGGTCCTCCAGGGCCGGAGGAGATCTGCCCAAGTGATTTGTCTTTTGCTCTTTGCCTGTATCACTGTAAATGCTGTAAATTACAGGCATTTGTTATCTGGAGCTTCCTCCTCCTGCTAAGGCAAGATAACAGCCAGAGAAGGCTGCTGTTATTATTGTGATCAACTACAGCACCTTTATCTACCCCTGGAGATCTTTTGGGCCTGATCCAAGGATAGCGGGAGACTTTCTCAGGGTGGAGAGCCAACGGGATGGGCAGCGCCCTGTCCCTGCCCCGGCTCTTGAGATAGTGGCTGTCCTGGGCAGCTATCAGCATATCCTGATTTCATGTCACCAGGGCAGCTTAGCAGCCACTGCCCACCAGAGAGCCCAGTCCCTTCTCCCCCTCACAGGGAGCGAACCCAGGGTCGAACCGCTCTGTCCCCAGGTCTCTGAGCCTGCCTGGGTGTGCCAGCACTTCCCGGTAGCCTGGGCAGCCCCGGGGATGAGTAGAGCATCAGTGCAGCTAATGGGAAGTGCTGGATGTCCCCTGGGAGAGCTTATTAAACATCACAGCCCTGCGAGAGAGCCTGGCTGGAACAGTGTGACATTCATACACCAGCTCAGCTTCAGTGCAAGTGTCAAACAAACATAATTAATTTCCCTCTGCAAATCAATCGGGGGCCAGAAGTCAAGCCCGCCTGGTACAGGAGATACACTGCAGTGAATAATCGTCCTCGTGGACGGGTGATCCATGCCGCGCGTCCGAGGGCGTGCTGCTCGCCTCCAAGCAAATTAAAGAGCGTCCCCCTTGGGCTGATGGCGAGACAAGGCTGCAGGCCCTCTGCGATGGATTATCTGCCACAGTGAGTTACTGTGGGGCTGAACCGCCTGCCAGAGCTGCTCAGGGCACTTCCCCGGTGATGAGCCCAGGCTGCATGGACCCAACTGGGCAGGTCTCTCTCAGGCGACAGGTTTCTCAGATGGATGGTTGGGTCCTTCACCTCCTTTACCTGGCGGTTCTGACGGAAGAGCAGCGTGGGGAAGGCTGCAGCTTTGTCCCAGGAGTGCCCAAGGGGATGCAGAGCACTGAGCATCCTTCGCCCCCACCTCCCGTCTCCCCCTGCCCCAGGCGGCCCTGGGGGAGCCCGGGGTGGCAGTTGGAACCTGTCCTGGAAGGCCACCGGTCTGGGGACGTGCCTAACTGCTGGCCTGGCTGCAAACACCGCTGTGCAACTGTCTGCCCCGATTGTTGTCTGCAGACAATAAAATATCATGTGATGCCTTAATGAGCTCCTTGGTATTTGACAATTGCAGGGTAGCAGAGCTCACTGCCCTGGCTGGAGGGGCTGGACCCTGCCCGGCTCCCGGCACTGGTTTCTCGGTGTGCAGTCGCTGTGAAGCAGCAAAGTGCGGGGGGGGGACGGGAGGAGCTGCCCTGCCCCGAGCTGGGGGGAGGCTCCGTGGGGGACCTGGCTGGCCAGGACCCTCAGCCCTGTCTGCCCTGGCTCTACCTTGCGAGGGCACATCGTGGGCAGGGGCAGAGCGTTCTTATCAGCTGTGCTTTAAAATGAGACACCGCACTTAATGTCGGGGAAGTGGCAAAAAAAAAGCTGGGCTCGGGCCCTTTGAAGGCAAGGCAGGATGGTTTTGGTGTTTTGCTCTCCCTGGCTAAGCTTGCTCGGTACCGCTCCTGCTTGGTCTCCGAAATGTGAGCAGACCCCAGTGTGACTGTGGGTGTCCTGAGCATCTCTGGCCCTGGAGCTGGTCCTCTCCTCTGCAAGTGAGTTGGTGCTTGGGCCGTTTAGCGGGCAGGGGCTTCTGAAGGATGTATTTCCCTTCATCACCACCAGAAGAGCAGCCAAGTAGCAGCAGATGGGGGAATATTACAGTGCTGTTGAGACGCGACCAAGGAAGGAAAAAGCCAGTTTGGGTTGATGCTGATAGCAGAGAAACCTCTGAGCAAGGAGAGTGCTGGGGAGCCAGCCTGCAGCCCGGCAGCCAGTGCTTTGCCCGTGCCAAAGCTTTTACCCCGGCACAGCAGCATCCCGGAGATGCTGCTCCCGGGCAGGCGCGGTGCGGGCTGGGACGGGGCTCCGTGCAGCCGAGCGATGCTGCCATGGGCGCCGACCCGGCCTGCCTGGGCAGCCGAAGTCCAGCTGAGCGCCGGCAGCGCCTGTAGCTGCAGCCAGAGCCACTAATAACGCTTTATTGAGCTGGACTGGAGAGGCGAGAGAGGGGGCTTCCTGTAAAAGGCAGCACTTTGCTTCCAAATCATGCCCGGGAGCTGATGCTTTATCCCTGGTGTTGCTGATTTTCACATGTTGCATTTCCCTGGGAAAGCTGGTGTTTTGAGAGCTCCCCGCAGGGTCCTGCTGGCCGGTGGCAGGGTGGCCTGGCCGGCTGCTGGCCCTCGAGAGGGGCTCGACTTCTCTGAGGCGGCGTAGGCAAACTATGTCCGTGCATTCCAGCTGCCGACCGGCAAGCTGCTGGCCTTGGGGCAGCACGCTGAGTTGTTCTCTGTGACTCAGACGTTCCGGCTGACGGGAGGCTGTTTGCCAAGGTCGGATAATGCACCTGGAAGTCTCCGCAGAGTGCTGAGCGAACCCTTCTGCCCGGCCGGGAGAGGAGAGCAGGGGAAGGCAACAGTCGTGTCTTGGGGATCAGGAAGGAGGGTGGCACAGGCACAGCCTGCCCTCCGTGCTGGCTTCCATCCGGGGGGGGACAGGGGTGTCCCGCCTGGACCCCGGGCTCAGGATGCGTCCCACGGCACACCCGTTAACGTGAGCGCGCGCTTGTGCGCGCTCGGCACTCGCCACGGCGGGGCCGGTGCACGTCCCGCCGCAAGCGCCCGCCTGCACGTCCCACGGGGAGCAGCACCCGCGCACATGTGTGCTCTGCCGTTCTCACACGGGCTCGAAGCCACAAGCCAGCAGCTGCCTGCAAGGAGCCCCGCACCCTGATGTGCTCCGGCCTTTTCAGGGAGAGATGGAGCTGACAAAGTCTTTGTCAGTCTGATCTGTCAGGGAAAGCTCTTTGTTCTTCAGCATTTGCTCTTGCCTCCCCCTCTCCAAACCTAAACTAGATGCATCTGCTTTTGTTTTCTAAATGCAGAATTAGGGACTGAAAAAAGACCCTTTGTAGTGGGGAGGAGGGGAGAGCTGCAGATCTTTAACTGGGAACCAAGGTCAGGGGGGAGCTGCTCTATTGTGCTGGGACTCTCCTCCTCCAGCTCAGCCCTTTCTGTGCCCCCTCTTCACACTCCGGTTCCCACTAGAACCACTGTGGAGACACGGGGAAACCCGCCTGGGCAGGCAAGGGAGGACAGGCTGCTCCCGCAGCCCCACTCCAGGGGCTGCGCTGGTGCCCACTGGCATCACCACTGCTGTTCCCATGCCCGACCGCAAGGATGGTGTGGATTTGCCCTGTGGTGGGTTTTGCTGCTTCTCGGTGCTGCAGCTGGGAGCTGGCGAGTGGATGTGGGCGGCAAAGAAAGGCCACCCCACGGCCTTGGGCTGGCGAGCGGAGGTGGGCAGCCTGGCAGTGCTGAGCGTGTGGATGTGCGCACGTGGAGCCTGGAGGGTATACATGTGTGCACACGTATGTGTGACCCTGTGCAGGGATGCAGATGAGACGGTGCACGTCCCTGCGGGCAGGGTACGAGGGTGCATGCATGCCAGCAGGTACATCCCCTGCACCCTGCGCGGTGCTCGGTCCCGTGCTGTGGGAGGAAGGAGAGCTCGCAGGGAGGCTGTGAAAGCTGCAGGATCCGGGAGCAGAGTCCCCAGGGAGCTGCTCCCCAAACGCCTTTGCTCCTCCACAGCCAAGACAAAACCCTGCAAGCCCTGGCCTTGTAAGCCTCTTTCTTCTCTGGCTCTTTTCTGTGTCAAGGAAGCTCTGTAGCATGCCTCCCCCTTCCCAGTCACCTCCCTGCCACTCTCCCAGGGAGGTGGATGACCGACCGAGACACAACCGCCAGCCTGGGGCAGGACCGCATGTGGAGGCAGGGTCCGGACTGCGGCTGCACACCGGCCATCCCGTGGCCAGGAGCCCCTCTGCTGCGGTGCAGACCTTCCCCTGCGACAGAGGGGACACCTCCCCACGGTGTCCGTGCCAGCCTGCTGTGGGCCTCACCACCTCCTGTCTTTCAGCAGCAGCTGGTTCACTCTCCCAGGCAGAAAGAATGACGTTTTAATCGAGAACCTGCTGCTCCCACATTGGGAGCAATGTCCACTGGCAGTGCAGGAAAACCTCCAGGCTCAGCCTGGGGAACCGCAGCACTCTTTGGAGCAGGCGGTGGTGTGACCAGAGAGCAGGGGAGCTGCAGCGGGACAGCGCAATGCCCCTTCCCTTGGCAGCCTGATGGCATGGCCTCCTCTGGCTTCCTTGTCCTGGCCTGGACAGGGCGATCCCACAGGAGCGAGCTGCCCATACGGTTTGAAAGGGGATTTGCTAAACCAGTGCAAAGCCCCGGCTAAGCACTCTGATTTCTGCAGCAGGGTTGAGCACCGGGCAGTACCCGACGGCACGGTAAACCTCCCCGGCTGAGCGGAACCTGCGCCTTTGATGCTGCTCCCCACTGGCTGGTGCTCACAGGCTGTCGTGGGGATTTGCCTGACACACGGTTAAGTTGTTCAGCTGTTGTGGTAACTGAGACCTACTTTAAGTTTTTCTTAATCCTGTTCTTGGTTAACTGCAGCTAAACCGAAACAAGCCCAGGTTCGTGTGAAATTAGCATCTGCATTGCCTCGAAATTGCACCACCGGTGCAAATGCCTGTGCAGAACAGCCCCGTGCATCACCCCCCACCCCCTCCTCTGGTCCAGGAGAAGGACACGGGCCGGCAGGAGCTGGTGCTGCCTGCTGCTGCCAAAGCACAGTCCCCCAGCCCTCTGCCCACCCCTGCGAGTACAGGCAGGCAGCGAGCTCCGGCTTGGTCCTTGGGGCCCTGTTGCTCCTCAGTCTCAGCCATGGCCCTCGGCAGTCCCCCATCCGCTCTGGGGGAGCATTCATCTCCCTGTCCACCCTGGAGGACCTGCTCATGCTCCGCTTATGCCACCAGATGGTGACAGCTCGTGGTCACTCCTGCGCTGAGCCCCGATGTGATGCTGAGGCCAGGGATGCAGCTGAATCCTCAAACCTCCCAGGAGCAGGGGATGGTTTTCCCCATTTTCTGCCATTTGCAAACACCTTTACTTATAAAGGCCCAAGAACCGGTGTCCTGTTGATGCAGTCAAGCAGAAAACCGTCCCCAAGGAACAGCAGCAACAGAGGGGCAAGCCAGTCCCCCTCCCATCGCGAGGTGTTATGGTGCAATCCCGTAAGGTCCATTTCAGGGCCGACATTAGTAAGTCTGGGACAAAAGCTCAGCGAGAGGCATGGCCGCTCTGGAGGAGAGCAGGGCCAGGAGCTGCCGTGCAGGGGAGCTCCCCCAGCTCGTGTGGGTGCCCCAGCAGCCTTGCTAGCAGGGCGCCCACGGCACAAAGCAGCCTGGCTCCCGGCTGTTGGGCGGTGAGGGGGGAGGAAAGCAGGGCTGGGGGTGAGCGGCTGCCTGGGATGCCCCAAAGGTACATGGGGTGAGTTGTGCTTGCGAGGGGCTGGGGTGGGCTCTGCTGCCCTGCTGTCATCGAAACACTCCCCATGTTCAGCTTGCTGGGAGAATAAGCGTCCCAGCAGGTGTGTTACCTTCCCCGCTTCTCCCTGTTCACACATCTGTCATCCTGGAAAGAAAATATTCAGTGGGTCTTGGCATGGCCAGCTGAACAGCTGCCCGAACAGGCAAGAGGCTGCTCCTGAAGATGGATGCCCAGCATTTGGTTCAAATATAGCTCTGGTGATCGACAGGGCTAATTCAGCCTGTCCTCTTCCCTGTTATAACTTAATCACTTACACATTGCCTCGCGCAGGTCTTTCACTGCCAGCCAGAGACATCTTCATTCCGGGATGCCCTGACTTGGAGTCTGACTCGAGGCTGCTCCCGTACTAGTGCTTCCTGCACGGAGGCTGAACCGCCCTGCACCATCCGTGTCACCCCGAGCGGGCCCAGCTCTGGGGGAGCTTGTCTGAGCTCCGCAAACTGGGGCTCTATGCGGCGGGCTCCCATGTCGGAGAGCAGAGAAGACAGGCTGGGTTCACTGGTGTGCCAATATCCCACCCTGCCCGCCGGCCCAGGGACCCAGCACAGTCCCCACTGAGACTGAGCGGAAGGCGTACGTGCTGCCTGTGCAGGTAGAGTTTTTGGGATGCTCTGAGTTAGAGCTGCCGTGTTCCTGCTCCAAACCTCGGTGAAAGGTTGCCCGATGTATGCAGCTGGGAAGGACGAGGGCTGCGGCAGCAGCAGCACTGGTTCCTGGATGGCTCCTGAGAAGGATTTGGGTCTGGCGACCCTTTGAATATCTGCTCCCACAAAGTGGGTGCCCTGGGGCCTTGCTTTGCAGAAGGGCTGGGCTGGGCTGGGAGCTCCGGGCTGCCCAAAGCTCTGCCCACACCCGCTGCCTGCGTGCTGCTGCCTCTGGGCTGGGCGCCGGTCGGGGAGAACAGCGGCGTGCAGCCGTCCCTTCGCCCCTGCCTGCGCCCGAGGTTCCCCCCCCCCNAGGGCGCGGGGCCGAGCAGCCTGCGCTGGCTCCGGGGCCGCGACCGCCCGCAGAAGCCCGCGGGGACCCCCGGGACCCCCCAGTGGCGGCAGGCTGCCGGCAGCGCAGCCCGGGGGCGACTACAAGCCCCATCAGGCCGCTGAGGAGGAGGAGGAGGAGGCGGGTGGGAGGAAGGCGGGCGGGGGAGG
>VYZV01029824.1:178068-189331 GCA_013401275.1 Pandion haliaetus
GCAGCCCCGGCCCCGGGGCGGGCTGGGGCCCGAGACCCCGAGCGGCTGCGGGGGGGGGCCGGCCGGGGGCTGTTTTCCCAGTTGCCGCCTCGTCCCTTATTCCCGAAAAGTTCCCAAGCGGGAGCCTCGCGGCTTCCAGAAGCAGATGGAAAAGGAGCTGGGTTTGGTTTCGTTGAAGATGTCGGATGGTGGGGCGTTCCGGCGGCCACCGAGGACGGAGGCGCTCGGAATAACGCGGTCCTGGAGTTTATGTTTCCCTTTGTGCTTGCAAGCTGCCCGCGGGGAGGTGGGGGGCTCCGACAGCCTCCTTTATCCAAACTCTTTGCGGGTCTCTGGGAATCGCTCTCGTTCGTACATGCGGCCCACCACGCGTGCGGTACCCAGTTAATCTGCTGGCCCGACGTGCGCAGCCCTCGGCACCGGCGTGGGTTTCGGGGGCCTTTTCGCTTGCGGCGTTTGTGATTCTGGCCGTTGGGGCCGTGAGCCGCGGCCGCAGGCAGCTGCCTTGTGCGAGGAATTTGCAGAGCGCGTCCACGTTCGGGTTGTGCCGAGGAGTCCTGAAGCCGCCCCGCAATTCCCTTCTCTGCCCGGATTGTTGAGTTACTGCCCCACGTCTCGAGTGTCATGGCTGGCTGGTGCACCTTCCTTCCCGTCAATGTTTAAACCTTAACAGTGCGGTTCGCCCAACTGCTTGGGTTAATAAAACAGACGGGATCGGAGGCTGCTGCTCTGCCAGGGTCCCAGCCAGAGTGAAACTGGGATTTGTGTTCAGGCGGAGGCGGTGATTTGCTCTGGCTGGAGATCTCTGGGTGCTGACCAGCTGGATGCGAGTGTACGTGCGGGGGCGGCGGGGGGGGCAGCCACCCTGACCGGCCCTGGGGACGCTGCAGGAGTGTGGACCCCGCAGACCCCCGCTCTGGCTAGCAGCCATTTTCCCCCACACAGGAGCGCTTCCTCCCTTAATCTCTGTGGTGGCGGGCATGCACTGTTGCCTTTTCGTTGTGTTGCTCAGAGAGGATTAAAATAAATAGTCCCTGCCCTGGTGGGGCGAAGGCAGGAGCAGCGCCATTGCAAAAGCAGCCCGCGTGCGCATCCGTCGGCTCCGGGCTTTGCTGCGTGCGAGGTGCCTGCCCCAGCGTGCTGGGAAGGAGCCCAGGTTGCTTTGAGGTGTGAACTGGAGCTCCCTGTTTATTTATCTACCTAAAAACATAAACTGACCTAGGAGCTCTATTCCCCCCAGCCCCTGCTGGTTTCCCCTTGATGCTCCGGCCCCCCAAGCTGTGGCTGCTAGAAGGGGCCACTCGACTGGGGCTGGGTCGCGGATGCTCATCCCATCCCAGCAATTCCGCTTTCTCCCCCGTTGGGGACCTTCTGCTTGTGGGCACGAAGGCAAAGGTGAACAGTTGGGGATACGTTTGCTGGAGAAGTGTGCGTCCTCCCCCTCCCAGCAGCTTCCCTTGGAGGAGCTGAATGTAGCAAAAACCCCATCCAGCCCCCTCCCAGGCTGGATAACAGGCCTCTGCCTCTTCCAGGCGATGGCAGGCTGTGGTTGTGTCCCAGTGTCCCTGTCCTCGACCAGTCCCCTCCCAGAGCAGTCAGTGGTACCAGCCCGGTGGAGACTTTCGGGTATCAGTGGATGCTCTGCAGGTCTGAAAATCAAGCTCTCGGGTAGGGATCCCTGAATTGAGGATGCTTCTGAAACTGAACTGGTTTTACAGACACCTGTGGATGAGGCTGGGCCTTTCCCCATCCCTCCTGCCCCACATGCCAAGCTCCCTCACTGCTGGATGCCCACAGCGTGCAGTGAACTCTGTGCTTGGAGATACCCTGGTAGCGGTAAGGCCTTGCGGCAGGCTGCGGCACGTATGGCTGGGAAGGGTTAATGCAGTATGTGTGCTGCACAGTTGGATATTTATTTTTCCAAGCATGCATCTGCTTTAAGCATTATAGTTTTTCCCTATAGTTACATTTGCAGTTGTGTTTGCTTTTTATTTCAGCAAATACTTGGTTCCTGACCTGAGCCGCAGGCTGGGGCAAGGAGCGCTAGGTGAGGGAAAGGCTTTTCTCCATGACGCCCACAAATTTTGCCTTTGGCGTGCCCTTCTTCCCCAAGGGCGCCTGGAGGGCTGCTTGTGTTGAGCCTCAGAGAAAAATTGAGTCTCCTTTCCCTGTTTTGGAGCTGGAGGGCATCTGTGCCAGGCGAGGTCTCCCGCTGGCAGTCACCACCTCTCCACCCCGAGGGACGCGTGGCCCTGAGCTGGGCGCAGCCCCCATACCCCGCTCTCCCGGTTCTCCTGAAGCCTTGCAGACCTGGGAGCTGAGCTCAGACTCTTCTCCCTGTTGAATTTGGCCTTGCCCTGTTGTTCTTCCGCCTGCTGCGTTACGCGCCGGTTGCTGGCGCCGAGGCACCCCGGCGCTCGCCTGCCTCCGGGATGCTCTGGCATAGTGGATGCTGCGCCGGCCAGCTCTGCTCCGACGGGACGGTCGTGGCTGCGTGAGCGGAGGCCAAGCTGCCCCGCTCCAGAGCCACCCAGCCCCACCGAGCCGACCGGCAGCAGCCACCCCCCCCGTCACAGCCGGCAGCGGGAGCGCACGGAGCCTGCTCCCGGGGGATCGGATCCGGGGCTCCCCTGCGGGATGGCATGGCATCGTGGGAAGCCCCAGGCTGAGCTTGGGCTCTGACCCCCCCCGGGTGCCCCAGCCCGGCACCCTGCTCCAGCACCGATTCCTGCTTTTGGCACCTTGGATGCATTCCTGGGGATGAGCTGTGGGACTGGAAGGGGCTTCCTTGCTACACTCAGCTCAGAAACGTTCCGCACGGCCTGCCGCCTGAGTGTGGAAGGTCCCGTCTTGTGCCGTGTCCCCGGGACAGCTCAGCCCGGTGACTCACAGGCGTGGGAGAGGCGAAAGCGCAGCCCTCGACGTCCCCGAGGACAACAGGGGAGAGAGGTTGCACGAGGCTGCTTCTCCTGAACGCATGGCTGTACGAAGGCGGCGCGAGAGCATCTTCGCCGACGCGCGGGCGTGCAGCGACCGTGTGCCCCGGGAGGGTGCTCAGGTGGGCACAGGGGTGTCCGTCACCGCTCCGAAATAGCTCCGTGGGTGTAATGGCCAGTGGTAATTGCAGCCTCGCAGGCAGGTCTCTGAGGGGCAGTTAGCCCTGGCTCCTCTCTTACTGCTTCCATTTTTAGTTGTTTGAATCCACCCCTGAGCAGTAAATTGCAGCGTGCCGGGGCCGTGGGGAGCGGGGACGGTGCCCGGCAGGAGCTGGAGACCCACCCTGCTCGAGCTGCCGTCCTCCCGAGCAAACGGTTTCCTGTTGGGATTTATATAAAAGCTGTATAAACACAGAGAAGAGCCATGCCGTTGTTTGCACAGGTAGGAGCATCTCCCTGCTTACTCGCCTCCTTGCCGAGCGGGTGCGGAGGAGCCCCGGGGAGGGGGCAGGGGCAGGCTCCGGGGCTCCCTTTTCCCCTGGGAAGGAGGGAAGGGTCTGTGCTGCCCCTTCCCTTCAGCATCCGCTCCTCTCTGAACGCCAGGATTTCCTAGGGTGCTGCTGAGCCTGGCTGGGGGGAGCAGGCAGGAGGCTTGCTCTGACCCCCGTGTGCAGGATGCGTCCCTGCCGTGCACCTGCCTGCCTTCTAGCAAAGCTGTAGCTGCTGCAACCTCCTTCTCTGCCCCGGGGAGCCGAGCACCGAGCATCGGTCATGCGCTCCCTCTGGATCTTGGCACGCGTCCCTCCCTCTCCCTCCCAGTGACTCTCCCAGACGTGGGGCAGCTCTTCGCTGCCGAGTGATCCGTATGCCATGGAAATATGCTGCTGTCGAGCCCCTGAATCAGCTGGAAGGCGCCCGCTCTGAGGTGTATCTGGAGAAGGGCTTTGCTGTGCGCCGAGCCAGCACTGACTCATTTTTCAGGAACTGCCATTTCTGGAGGCACTGCGCTCCCCTCCCTCCATCCCTCCATCCCTCCCTCCCCTCGGCGCGGGGCCGGCTCGGGAGGCCCACGCAGACGCTCCGCATTAGGGCATGTTCCGGGGAGCATGTGCTGTCGATAAACAAAACCACTTAGAGACAGAAAATAATTTCCAGAAATACCAGAAGACTTTTTTTTTTTTTTTTCCACGAAGAATTCCACCTCCCCCTTCCAAACCCTGATAAATTGTTAACATTCAATAACTATTTTAAAGCGTGCTGCCTGGCGCCTGGGAGCGCTGGCGCTTGGAGATAACGCCGGTGTTTGCTGGGTGCCGCTTTTCCCTGCCTGACTGCTTGTGTCAATACTTTGGGTCCCAAAAGCTCCTGCGCCAGCCAGAGCCAGAGCAGTTGGGGCAGGGAGGAGGCAGCCAGAGCCCCCAGACCTGCACCCTGGCCGGGTTTCCTTGGGCTGCAGAGGCTGTTCAGGGGGTCTGAGCTCCCCGGGCAGCACCCGGTGTTAAACAGGAGCCCTGCGGGGCTTGGCTCTGGCGGCTGCTCAGCTCATCCGCAGGGAAAAGCCAGTGCTTCAGGCAAGGGGAATGAAGGGTCTCGCTCCCGCGCTGGAACAGGAGAGGCAGCGGCCGGGGTGTCCGGAGCTCCGACGGACCGAGTACGTGGGGAAGATGAGTAGCGGTTTGTTACTCACTACAATTATTACTCACTGTTTGTAACAGCACATACTTGAGAGAGGGGCCTTATGGCAAAAGGAAGCGCTTGTTCACATGGCAGGTTGGGAACAGCTTGGCACGGGGCTTCGGGGAGCGTCAGTCGGTCGGGAAGGGAACGGGGTGAGCTCGGGATACTCAGCAAGGGCTACGGGGCACGGAGGAATGGCTGCGCCCTGGGGAGGTGCTCTGGCCTCTGGCTGCCGGAGCCTGGAGGAGGGTTTCGGCGATGGTATCATCCTGTCCACACCCTGGTCCTTGCGCTTCTCCCAGAGCATCTGCCGCCAGCAGCACCCTGGCTGGAGCAGCACGGCCATGCTCGGGTTGTGCAATTAACTGGGCAGGGATCTCGCCGGCGAGCTCTTCGGCAAAGCTCAGCGGGACAATTGATGGCGGCCAGTGTCAGGATCTCCATCCCAGGCTTCTGCGGAGTTGCAGATGTGTCGCGGGGGTGGAGCGCGGGGGTTTGCTCGCATCCACGCTGCTGGGAGCAGTTGGCCAGGGGCGGCTGGGCTTGGGCTTTGGCTCCAGCGTCCCCCTCGAACGTGTTTTGGCAGAGCTCCGCGCTCCTGGCGTGGTGGGAAGGAGGGATGGAGGGATGAGGGCCGTGGAGGGTACATCCCTGGGGCACCCTGAGCCAGCATTGGGCTCTGCTGGGTCTCCCTGTGCCAGAAGCCGGCTCTGATGCCTCCCCGCACGGAGCGGTCCCTGACAGGGGAAGGGGATGGGGTCCCGAGGGGACGGGCGGGCTGGAGAGCCCGGTGTGAGAGCTGGCAGGGATGAGAGCAAATTGCAGTATTGGAGCGAATTGCAGTATTGGCTGTGGAAGCCAGGGGATTTCTCCCCAAACGGCCGCTCCGAAAACAGCTGTCGGTGGAAAGAGATCTGCCGCACGTGGGAGCGGGGCCGAGGCACCGGCTAACCCCTTCGGCTCCAGGAAGGTGTTTCCATAGGGGTGGCTGTGTGCTTGCCCTATAGATCCTATAGGGGATGGAGGGGCTGGGGTTTGCAGCAGGGTCTGCTTTGCTGGGGGTGCACGATGACGTGGACAACATCAGATTTTGGTCTGGATACGTGGGATTTGCCGCAGCCAAGTCTTGGGTCAGCTGCAGCAGAGCGGGGTGCTGCTGGTCCCGGAGCACCCGGGGGTGCTGAGCTGGGACCCAGCGCTGCCTGCGGCTCGTGGGGCAGAAGATGGTGTGGAAACGAGGGAGAGAGGCAGGAGGGCACTTGCCGGCAGGCGTGCTCACAGGGGAGAAGTGGCCTTTTGGAGCCCAACAGAAACATCTCTCCTGTCCCGCAGAACTTGTCAAGATTTTGAGATTATTTTTCATCTGAGGGCAGCTAAAGAAAACTAAGACATTTCTGGGAGCTGCCACACCGTGATGACCCAGCTTGGGCCAACGGGGGTTTTGTTTCAAAAAATTGTGTGGCGTTTTGATCTGTATGGGAGCTCCGCTTTTCAGCACAAACTAAGTGCAGGAAGAGGAAAGCAGGAGAGCAGGAATATCCTTTCCTTTAACCGGCATTTGAAAATTTCTCCCACCGTTCTGGGAAATTTTGCTGCATTCGATTCTGCTTCGCCAGCGGTTTTACTCTCAACACATCAGTGCTTTTATGCAGGAAAACGTAACCCTGCCAGTCAGCCCTGGGTCGCTTCAGGCTGCGGAGGGGTCTGCGGGGACCTGCCACCACGGGCCCGGGGACATCTCGCTGTCCGGGCTGGATGCTCGAGGAGCATCGCCTGCGATGGCGAGCACATCCCACCCGCGGAGCTGTGCTGTGCACAAAGGGGGCTAGACGGTGGGATGTGGGGGTGCGTCTCGCCCTGCGCTGACTCTGCTTTCCTCGTTCGCAGCTCGGAGGGGCTGACGGCCCGGCGGAGACCCCCCCCGCGCCCGCCCGGGGCCAGCCCGGGGTCCCCATGGAGTGGGAGTTGCGGAGCCCAGTCGCCGAGCAGTAGCCGCAGCAGTGGGATGTTTACCTGGCGGTGCCTCATCCTTTGGGCTGTGCTGGTCACAGCCGCGCTCTCAGCTGCCAGGCCGGCCCCCACCCTGCCCGACCAAGGTAAGACCGGCAAACCACCGCGGCCGCGCCGGGGAGCGCCCGGCTCCCTCGTCCTTTGCGTTTCTCTTCTGGTGATAAGGTAGCCGGCCTCCCTTGCAGGAGAGGCAGAGCCTGGTGCGAGGTCCAGGCACGAGGGCTGCAGCGGGGGCACGGGCTCGTCGCCCGGCTGCCTTGGAGCCATCGGCTGGTGCTGGCAGGGATGTGGCACATGTCTGCTGAGAGCAATTTGCGTGGGTACAAAAAGCGCGTGCGCGGTTCCAGCATTGGCCGTGAACGTTTGAAACCAGGAGGGGAATTGTGGCAAAACCTGACGTTGTCGGTTTGGAGAAGGATACAAAGCACCGGGGGCTGTGCCCCCCAGTGCAGGGTCGATGCCTGTCACGGCACTTGCTTCCCTGTGACGATCGGCAGCCTGAGACGTGTGTGAAGCCTTCTCCCACCCCTGCCGCCCCTGCTTGACGCTGGGGTGATCCTGGGCTCAGCAGGTGGGAATGAGGATTTGGGTGCAGGATACCGGTGCAGGCTTTGCTAGCTGGCAGCTTGTGGGATGAACTCACCCTGCGGAGACCCCCGGGATGCTCCGGCGTTGCTCCTGGCTGGGGAAAGCCCATGGGGCTGGGTTCAAAGCCGGGGCTGGCGCAGGCGGTTCCTGCAGCCCCGATCTCTGCACCGCTGCGAGGCATCACTGAGGCTGGAGAGCACAGCCCCAGAGGAGGGCATCCCTCTCGCTTTTCGTCACTGCTTTCCCCTAAAAGCCTTACAAGGGCTCGTGGCCCGCGACGGGCAGGCTGGGGGTTTGCTCCTGCCGCAGCCCTGCAAAGCTCTGGAGCCCAGTGGCACCCCAAGAGGCGGTGGATGGGCTGAGTGGGTCACCTGGCCCTGGAGACAGCTGGCCCCGACAGAAAGCACCGCTCTAGCATTTCAAAGCCTTGGCCTTTCCCTCGGTGAGGCAGAGAATAAACAGACCAGGCAGCACCGCGCAGGACTTCTGACTTACTGCCTTTTGGTTTTAATTACCCAAGAATGTCTGGTCTGTGGGGTACTGCTTTTCTTTTTAAGGCTCACTCCCCCTTCCCTCTTCCTCCCACCAAAACCCTGAGAGGCTGATTGCTGGTGCTGCCGGTGTGGGCACGGCACTGCGTGGTGCCCCGGTGAACAGCCGCGCTCCCCGTGCTCACAGTCCTTTCACGGCTCAGAGTTTGGGATGAGGTGGGAGCTGGCACCAGCAAGCAAACCGTGCTGCGGCTGGCATCCCTGCACCAGCCTCGGTGGGCCACGAGTGGACTGGGTGATCCTGGCTGGAAGCGTGCTGTGATGCTGCGGCTGGCGGGACGGAGTCGGTGCCTCTGGTGTGAGCAGCAGGTACTCTGGTCACAGACAACATCCCATGAGATAGCTGGAGCTGTGCGTGCTCCCTGGGGAGCTGCAGGCTCCAGAGAGGAGCCCGGGCAGAGCATCACTCACGGGGACCATCTCTGAGATTTTTCCACTGGCATGCTCACTCCCCACTTCTGTAAATAATGCGGTTGACAGTGGTAAACATGTTTTTCTCAGGAGATGGCTCTTCCTGGAAGAGGTTTCGTGGTGGTGTTTGGGGTAAGGATGGCTCTCGTGCCGCCGGGAGAGCGGTGCTGCAGACCCGGCTCCGGCTATGGCATTGGGAAAGCTGTCGGGGTGTTCAGGCCACGGGCTAATTTGAGCAAAGGTGGGTTTTGGGGTGCTTAAGGAGCCCTGCAGCCCCCAGAGGGTTTGGGGAGCAGTGTCAAGCGGCAGTGGTGGAGGAGGAGAGGTTGGAGAGGAGGGAGCTGGTTCCTTGCCAGCCTCATGCCAGGGCTAACAATAACCTCTGGAAACGTTTCCCGACACGGTTCTCACCAGGGCGGCCCAATTAGTGCCACAGCAGGAGCCCGGCTAGGGCAGAGTCCGTCCCTTGGCTCCGGGGCCGGCTGGTGGGAACAAAATGTTCCCGGCAGGACGTGCGGGACGGGAAGAGCCGATCCTGGGCCAGGACCCACGGCCGGGGCCGTGCCGCCGGCACCTTGCAGGTCGCCTGCTAGGGGGGGCTCTGGATCCGATGCTGGGGGAGATTGGGGTCCCGCGGGGTGTGGATGGGGGCTCAGCTCCCATGCCGTGGGGCATCGTGTCCCCAGGGCCGGGCTCGCTGTCCTTCCCCCACGTTGCCGCTCATGAGCATCACCCGTGCCGGCCAGGGAGCAGCGGCGGCCATGCTCGGGTCCCCTCTGTGGCAGAGGCAGCAGCTTTCCTGGACTTTGTTCTGGATGTTTATGGGGTTTCAGTTTACTCCCGGTTCTGAGGCAGCTAAGCTCCCTTCTCAGGGAGCGAGTAATCCCCCGCGCCAGGCCAGCGGCCCCTGCCTCGCTGCAGAGGAGGATTTTCGATCACTGGCCCGCCTCTCCTCGTGGCACAGGGAGGGGGCTTGGGAACTCTGCCTTTGTCAGGGGCTCGCTCCGGTTACTGAAAAATCTGCAGCAAATAAAATATTAATGGGCACTTACTGCATTTTATAGTTACCTAAATTTGGAGGTGGTAAAAAACCCCTAGTTAAGGGGAAAAGCCAAGAAATTTCCATGAGCAACCTCCATTGCCTTCCCTCACAAAGCCAGTCTTTGTCTTCAGGTTAAATAGAAACCTGCAGAAAATTGCCGAAAGGATTTTTTTCCCTCTCTCCTCGTCTGCTATTGTCCTCACTGCTGTTCAGGCATTTCCACCGCTCGGGGTCTGCCTCATCCCTGCCTGGGGAGTGCGGGGGGTGCAAAGCGGCCAAGCAGGTTTTTGTGAGGAGCCAGGCACTGCCGTGTCCCCGGGGAGGGCGTCCTGCCTTGGGCAGCTTGTTTTGGGGCATGCTGAGCCCCGATGGCCGCCCCGGTGCAGCAGATACTGTCCCAGGGGATGCAACCCTCCAGAGCAGGGGGCAGGTTGGCAGAGGAGCCTGGGGCTGCAGCCCCCTCCCTGTGCGGCCGAGCCCCCGTTGGGGCGGGGGGCGGAGGGCTGCCCCATTTCCCGGTGCCGCCGTCCGCCCAGCTGGCCGCAGGCTTAACCTCCCCCCGGCCCCATCTGTGGGGTCAGCGGGGCCCTGGCTCCTGGGGCTTTGTTGTGCCCGGCTCATCCAGGGGGTCTTGCTCCAGGCCCAACAGGAGCCAAAAGTCCAGGGCTGGAAGCATGCTCAGCCCGGGCAGCTCTGGGAACCTCTGTGAGCACAGGGCTGTGCTGCTGCCTCCTCCTCCTCCTCCTCTCCCCAAATCTCGCTCAGCACTGGCAGGAACATTGCACGTGAACCCGAGGGCTGTAATCTGTGCCCCCCGCCCCCAGCAGCAAATGTTGGGGGCTGTTTGGCACAGCTGTAGCCTGGGACGTGCTGTCACCGGCCACAGCATCCCTGGAGGCGGCACGGCGAGGGTCCTTGGCTTGTCCCCGCTGCTCCCTGAGTGGATGGCTGACCCTCAGCTTTGTCCCCATCTCCCCCTTTCCCTGCTGTCCAGCTCCCCCCCGGCTTTGTTTTTGCAGCTCTCGGTGTTCCCCCACCCCTTGCCCCAGGGAGCCCCGGGGGATCCAGCCTGGAGGAGCTGACTCCTCGCTGGAGCCCTCTGAGCAGCTTTGAGATGCCCTGCCGAGCCGTGAAGCCTCCTGCACTTTTGCTGTTGATGGCAGCAGCACAGGATCGTTCCAGGAGCTCGGGGGTCCCCAGCAGCCCCCACCCACACCTCCGAGCCCTCAATTCCCCCAGACCCCGATTGCTGCAGCCGCTCAGCCTCCGGCTCCCCGGGGCATCGCCGTGTCCTCTGGGGCATCACGCTGCTGGCCTTCCCCTCCCAGCCTGTTGAGCAGGCATTGTTCCTCGCCTCCCGCCTTTCCACTCGGATGCTGTCACTCCGGCTTTTAATTGAGGAGGAAAAAAAGAAATATGAGTCTTTAGGAAAAGCAGCAGCGCTCTGCCAGAGCCTGGGCTGCAGAGCTGCCCCACGGTGAGCGGAGCTACACGAGAGGGGTGCAGGGGGGTGTCCCTGTGTCTGGGGGCTGCCTGGCTGTCGAGCTCCTTCGTGGGCAACAGCCCGGGGCTGCTCAGGAATGATGCGGGGAGAGGAACGCAAACTCTGCCTGCACCGGCAGTGAGCCAGGGCCCAGGCAAAGCCACCGGTTATTGCAAAAAACCATAGGCACCTGTGCGGATTGGGGTGTTCGCTTGTGCCCCCCAGGACGGGCAGGACCCCTGGCTGTCCCATGGCTGGGGGGAGCTGATGGGTGAGTGTCTGTGCCCCGAGCTGCCGCCCCCGAGAGCTCCTCTCTGCTGCAGAGCTCTGAGCGTGGCCGGGGGTGTCCCGGGGGGAAAGGGGTGGATTTATACTGACAGCTTTGCAAACTACCAACACGCCAGTTAATTAAGTGCTGCTTCATTTGACGTGCAGGCTAGGAAGAGCGGGAGTGCCCGGAGCAGTACATAAATCCCCCTCTGGCTGCGGGGGAAGCATCCGGGGACCGGAGGATGGGGAGAAGCCCACTGCCTCCCGGGCTTGCTTGGTCAGGCAGAGCCGTGGG
>VYZV01029824.1:189412-214337 GCA_013401275.1 Pandion haliaetus
GGGAGGGGGCACCGGGGCTGTGCATCCCCCCGGGAGCAGCCGGGGTGCAGGGATGCCGCTGGGGGCATCACCCCCAGCACAGCCCGGGCTGGGGGCGGGGGGGTCAGCAGGGCGAGGAGCTTTTTAAATAAGAAAGAAGCCAATCCCCGCGTCCCGGTAAGAGCTTCCTGTCGGGATTAGCGGGGCTGCCGGGCATGTGTGTGCTTTTTCTTCAGGAAATACCTTCGGAAAGCCCCGCTGGGGTCTCCAGGGCAACCGGTGGCCGCGGCCCCGCGCCCCCCACCCGCATTGGCCCCCGCGCCGCTTTGTTGGCCGCTTTATTGCCATCGCCGGCACAGCCCGCGGGTCCCGCCGCTCCGGGGGGCTGCACGCCCGGTTCCTCCGCTCCGTGCGGTTCATCTGTGCCGCTTCTCTCCCCAGGGCCGCTGCCCCGCGTCCCTGTGCCCTGCCATCCCGGGTGGGGGCCACCTCCGGGGAGCCGGTGACAGTTACGCGCGCTTGGTGACACTCTCCATCTGGCCGCCGCTCGCCGAGCCGGGCTCCGCTTTGGGTTCCGGCTCAAAGCTGGAATAAAGTAATAAAACCACCACGGGCTGCCCTGGCCGTTGCGGCGTGCATCTACTTTTTGGGCTCGTTTGAAAGCGGAGGCGCGTTCCGCCGGGGCTGCAGTTGCCCCTCGCGTCGCCCGGGGCTTCGGGGCTCCCTGCAAGCTGGGAGCACTCCTGTCCCCGCTGGGATGGGAAGGGACGGGGCTCTGCCCTGTGGGATCCAGACTGGGAAGCTGGTGCTACCTCCCCGGCCTGAAGAGTTTAAGTTGAAAAGGTTGCAGCAGATAGTTTAGACGTGCCGGATCTAACGTGTGTTTTGCTGCTTTCTCCAGGCAGGCGAGCAGCAGGCGCTGCTGGTCTTCTGTTTGCTCTCCTCTCTGTTGCCCTGTTTTGCTCAAAGGGGGCTGTAAGCACCCCGGCTCCCGGCCGGTGCCGCTGCAGCCTGGCTGGGGAGAGGAATCCCGCTCACCCTGGACACTGCCCAGCACCGATCGACGCTTGTGTGGTGCTGGGAGCAAGCCGGGTGAGTTCTCCAGAGCCTCGCCGTGCAGCGCAAGGGCAGGCAAGGGCCCGGGGAGGAGAGCCAAGCATTTGTCTGGTTGATTAAACTTTTGCTAGTGTGGCCTGCTCGGGGCTTGCTCGCGCCCCGATGGGAGCAGCCGGCCGGGCTGGCGGCGCTGTGGAGGGGCTGCACCTGGTGCCTTGGTTTAGGTTACAGAAAAGCAGAACGGGAGAAAGAGACATTTCAGCCTGATGGAGTCCAGTGATCAAATGGGCTCACCCTAATTAACGTACGTGGAGGGCATGCCGGTAACACGGCTCATGCCACTGGCTGCTCCCAGGCGAGGGGCAGCCCGGGATTGCGCTGCTCCTAGTGCACCCGCTGCAATCCCTGGTTTTTCGCAGACGCTGCATTTCCAAGAGGACTTCTGTGCATCAGCTGCCACGCGTGAGCCTGGCTGCCCCGGTGCCAGCAGGGCCGTCCCGGTGGCCGCGGTACTGTCCGCCTGCCAGGGCCGCCCCGCAGCAGCATCGGCCAAGCCCGCGCGCTGGCTCGGCCCCGCTCCCTCCCGGAGGGTGAGCTAACCTGGACATGCTCATTAGCCTGTGAATTCTTTTTTTGGGCCGTTCCCACCATGCTGCGTTTTCCGCCTTATCCCTGAGTGCCAGAGATGTGCTTTGGGTTACCAAAGGGCAGGATCCTGCCTTGCCCTCTGCCTCCCCTCTCCCGTCCATCACGCTCGATGCCTCTGCGCCTCCCTGGTCATGCTGTTAATGCAAAACAGCCTCTGACTCAGAGGGGCTGGCGGAGGGGGCTGCCGCCTTTGAAAGGCGATCTGGCCACACGCCGGCGGACCCCGGCCCCCGCCTGCCCGGGCTTCTCGGCACAGCAGAGCCTGCGGCTCGATCACCTGAAGGAGCGGTGGCACTTGCATTGGGTGCCCGGGGACCCGTGCGATGCTGTGCCCATGGGAAGGGACCTGCCTGAGCCTGGGACACTGCCTCCCCAAGCCCCAGCGTCAGACTGGGGTGGCTCGAAGTTTTCCCTCCCTCCAAAGACCTTTTCTACTGCCAGGCCACGTCCTCCCCGGTCTGCGGGTCCAGCCAAGAGATGTTTGTGGAGCACAGGGCTTGCAGGAGCTTCCCTCCCTGCGCCAGCATGGGCAGGTTTTCCTGCAGACCTTTCCGGTCGAGTTGATGGTGGTAGTTCCGTGGTGGTCCCTAGGGCAGGCTCGGTGAGGAGGTGACCTGTACGAGCTCTTGGACCACAGCGGTGTTTTGCTTGCTAGAACTGATCCTGGCCCAGCATCGGTTCGGTTGTGGCGTGGTGGGACTCCGCAGGTCCGGCAGCGCCCACCGCGCCTTGGCACCGTGGCCGTGGGACGCCGGACCCCAGATCTGCACGTGGTTCCTCGTGTGCTGGTGTGTGGGTGGCCAGGGACAGGCGACAGGGACATTGAGGGACGTTCGTGGGCGGTGGGGGTCCTCTGCAGCTCCAGCGACCTTCTGCAGGTTGTTCTGTTCGATAAGGAATAAGTTTGTTGGTGTGTGGGGAGGGGCAGACCTGAGCGAGATAAGGGCAGATACGGCTGTGGCTGCAGCTCCGTGTTTCATGTTGGTTTGGGTTTTTGTGGCTGTTTATCACTCACTGACCTTGCTCTGTTTGAGAAGGGAGTCAGGACGGACAGGAGGACGTTGTGTTACTGAGTCCCGTGGTGTTCAGGCAGACAGCGATGGGACATCACTGCTGCATTGTGTGTGTTGGAAGATGCCTGTGACTAATCTCTTGAAACACACATCGGAGCTACTAGAAGTGCCCGTCCTGTGAGGCTGCAAGAGAAAACCAGGGGGAAAACAGGATTGCAAAAGCACGACCCTTCCCCTGCCACCTAAGGGACTCCCACCAATCTTCACCGTCCACGTTAAAATGCTATGTAACCTCTTACTGATGGATCTGGAGCCCTGGCTTTTGGCCTTCTAGCAGCTGAGGAAAGCGAATTCTTCCCCAGCCCGCTGTTTTCCTTCTAGTGCTAAGCAAAAGAAAAAGGAGAAACCCTGGAGCTGCTCGTAGATGTTTTCCCCATGAAGCTTCTCACCGGTACAAGGAAAAGAAAAGTGGCCGGAAAGCGAAGTGCAGATCACAATGCAGTAAATGAGAGTTTCTGAAGAGCTCAGCTTTCGTTTCTGGCAGTACGGAGCTGCTGGTGGGTCCTGGGAGGAGCGGTGCCTTGCTGACAGCCACGGCCCCACACTGCTTGCTGACAGCCTGCGCTGGCTCAGCTCAGGGGGATGTTTGACCAGGAGGGTTTAGGGCAGGCAGGGACACTGTGCTGGCTTTCGGCTGCTGCTGGGCCCGGGACGAGCTGCTCCACGGCTGTTCAGGGGTGTGCGCAGACGAGGGGGGGAAGAGGTTGCGCTTGTCTGGCTCGGTGGGCACCAAGAGGTAAGGGTGATAACGTGCGTTAGTTCTGCAGTGAGACAGCCGCTCCAACGTGTGCTCGGATGCTGTGGGCGTTCATAATTAATGAATTTTGTAAATTGCTGTGCTCCTTGTTGGGGGCTGCGTGGGTCCCAAGAGAGCTGTGGCTTTGCTCTTGCCCCGGTGGCCGGAGTACAGTGCCTGTGGGCCGTGTGCCTGCCGAGCACCTTGGTCCTTGGGGGGGACAGCCCTCGAGCCATGGGTCAGCAGAAGTTCGAACGTTCCCAGGCTGTTTCTGCTGGGCTGGCTGCACAGGGTCTGTTGGGATTTTCCAGCCCCTGCTCTGGACCCCTCTGATACAGAGCAGTTGCGCTGCGGAGACCTTCAGCCGTGCCCCCGTGGCACCATCGGCTCTTGCCGTCGGCCTGCCTGAAGCGGGCCCGCCACCGGCCCGGAGGTACAGTGGAAATTCAGTGCTTCCTTCTGGGATGCTGCCGAGCAGCTCTGGCCCCCGAGAACAGCATCCGCAGCAGTGCTGTGTGCCCCTTCGTGCTGCTCCTGCGGCAGCGCTCAGGACCCGGAGCCGTGCACGCCAGCCCGTGGTGCTTGTTCCTGGGACGATGCTCACGCTGTATCCACCTCACGCTGTCGCAGGGAGTCCGAGCGCCTGCGGAGCTGCAACAGCCTGAACCCTTCTTCGGGCTGTGAAATTTGAAGAGAAGGTTTGAAACCCGGACATCTGCACCAAGCCCAGGACCGGGAGAGCCACTCGCGCACCACCACGGAGGGTGGAGGGCAGCGCTTGAGGACGGAGCCGTGTCCGCACTACCAGGGCCAGGAGAGACGAGATCACGTAGCAGCGGGATGGAGAGAAAGGATCTTTGTGCTGCTCACACAAATGTCGCATCGGCGAGCAGCTGCAGCTCTCCCTGCCCAGGGTGTCTGTGAACAGGAACGCCGTGGCCGGCACCTGTTTTGCCGGAGCTCCCCTGGGCTGACCTTTCCCAGCGATGCTGCTCTCACAGACCCTCACTCCCCTGCCTGCTGTCCTTCTGCAGCCCCCCCATCCCCCTGGCTTTCCTGCCTCTGCCCCGAAGCGCTCTAACCGGGGCGAGGGTCCTGGTGGCATGGGGACCCTTGCCTGCTTTGCTGGCTGCCCGCTCGTGGTGGTGGGGATCCCAGGACCCCTGCGCAGTGGCAGAGACGAGCAGGGATTTGGGATGCTCCTGGGAGAGGCTGGATCCTGCCCAAGCAGCTGGCACTGCCCGAGGTGTCTCAAGTTGCCCGTTTCTCCCCATTTCAAAGCCCCTGCCATGGCACGCTCCCTCTGGGCCGAGCAGGGCTTAGTAAGAGACCAAGGGGTGCGTGAGCGCTTTTGAACTCCCCGGCTACTGAGCGGGTGCTGCCGTGGAGGTGAAGCGCTTGGTGCTGCTTGGGGTGCTCGCAACCTCTGCCTCTGCCTCCCCTCCGCTCTGCAGCCGCCCCGGCTGCTGCCGCCGGCTCCCCTCCCGTGGGCTCACTGGGGCAGCCGGTCCTCGGTGCCGCAGCAGGAACATCCCAGCAGCGCATGTTGCCTCATTAACACAGAGCCGCGGCAGCAGCAGCAGCATGGTTTCTTTGGTCTCTATTTCTTTTCTCCTTTTTTTTTTCTCTTCTTCTCTCTCCTAACTCCTCCAGTTCTGCCCAAAGCAAAAATCGAAGTGGAGTCCTACTCGGCCCACCCCGGTGACCTCCTCCAGCTGCGCTGCCGGCTGAGGGATGACGTCCAGAGCATCAACTGGGTGCGCGACGGCGTCCAGCTGGCCGAGAACAACCGGACACGCATTACCGGGGAGGAGGTAGAGGTCAGGGACGCGGTGCCCGAGGACTCAGGGCTCTATGCCTGCATGACCAACAGCCCCTCGGGAAGCGAGACCACCTACTTCTCCGTGAACGTCTCAGGTTCGTAGCGGCCCCGGGTGCACAGGGAAGGGGCAGCCCTGGGGCCGGACTGCGGAGCAAGGAGCAGGCTGCCTCTGCACGCCTTTGCATGCTTGCCGGCATGTGCACCGGCCACGCGCGGATCTGTCTGGCTGCGCGGTGAGTTCGGGGTGGACCTGTGATTTGGGGGTGCCCGGAGGAGTTATCGGCGCGGTGCAGTGACTTCCTACCTGCTGCAGTGCAGGGAGAAGCAGCTGGAGGTGGCCTGTTTGTCTGCATGGGGCTGGGGGGACCGCGGGGCTGCCCACAGGAGTGGGCACACACTGGGCATGAGCCGAGGTCCATGGTGGCGTTGACAGAGCGTGAGGCTGGCGAAGAACGAACGCTCGAGGTTGGGAGGTGTCCGCCGAGGCTTGGGGTGTCTCTGTGCCCGCGGGGTCTTGGCTGCTGCCCCGGAGGGTTTGGTGGCACCAGGCACGGGGCCAGGAGCCGTGGTTGGACACACGGCGTGGAGCTTTGAAATCAGCTCCGGGGCCAAACTGCTCCACGATGTCCACGGGGTGTGAGCACTGGGATGGCAGGCACTGTCAGCCCTGGCTATGCTGGTGGGCATGCACAGCGTTCACCCGGGATGCCCACACCTCCCCGCCGTGCACCGGTGCTGCCCACTGGGCCCAGTCCCGCACCACCAGTCCCCCGACTGGCCCCACTCGGCAAGGGTCCATGCACGGATGTTCAGCTGGGCCGTCTCTTCTCTTGCAGACGCGCTCCCCTCCGCGGAGGATGATGACGACGAAGACGATTCCTCTTCGGAGGAGAAGGAGGCAGATAACACCAAGCCGAACCGTACGTGCGTGATGGGTTTGCCCCTGGTGCTGCCCTGGCCTTTGCAGGGGACGAGGGGAAGCTGGGCATGCTTGCAGGCATCGCCCAGGGACAGAGGAAGGCAGGCGAGGGTGGGAAGGGGCCCCCACTCCAGCCCAGGGCACCCAGCGGTGGCGAGGGCTCGGTGCTGGGAGCAGGTCTGGGTGCACCTGGGCGAAGCAGCCTGGTGAGAGCACGGGGAGGTGCTGGCACGGCTACATCGGGGTAACTGCTGCTGCAGCTGCACACGCTGAGCGTGCACCTTGCAAAGAAAGGGCCCCACAGGGCTGCTGTGACTCCCGGATAACCACCCGTGTCCGGGAGCTCCCCTCCCTGCCAGAGCCAGGCTCAGCTGCCTGCACCTCTCCAGCTTCCCAGCTCAGTGCTGCCCTGGGCATCCTTGGGGTTAAACCAGGAGCAAAATGCCAGAGCTCCCTGTGGCTGAAGCCTCGGTGGGTTTGGCCAGTGGGTTTGGCTGGGTGCCCCGTGCCAGCCATCCGTGCCGAGCCCCCCTGCTCTGCTCCCCAGAGGCCATCGCTCCCTACTGGACCTATCCCGAGAAGATGGAGAAGAAGCTCCATGCCGTCCCTGCTGCCAAAACGGTGAAATTCAAGTGTCCGTCAAGCGGGACGCCCAACCCCACGCTGCGCTGGCTGAAGAACGGCAAGGAGTTCAAACCCGACCACCGCATCGGGGGGTACAAGGTACCGGAGCCGGGGGGCTGGGGCGGTGCAGGGCAGCACCCTGTCGAGGCAGCCCCTGGCCCTGCCTGCGCGGATGCCGCGGGCAGCTGTCGTGGGGCTCAATCCGGCCGAGTGCAGGCTTTGCGCACCTCAAAGGGCTGGAGGGCTCGTTCTGGGGCGGCGTGGGGAGGGGGAGGACCGGGAAGGGGCTCTGCAGCTTAAGAGGCACCGAGCCCCCTGTCCGCGCAGCCCCCGGCGGGGGCAGATGGGCCCCTCTGACATTCCTGTTGCGAAATAGCCCTACGGCAGTGACCTGCTTCTGGGTCATGTTTGCACCAGCTCAACCTCTGGGGGAGGGGGCGGCGGACGAAGCCAGCCTGCCTTTGCCGGCTTCGCCTAATCCCCCCGCCGAGGAGAGGGGGTCTTGGCGTCCCCAGCAGGCGCGGGGGCTCCCAGGGCTGGCTGGCAGCCCTGGGGCTGCAGGGGTGGAAGAGCCCCTCTGTGGCCCAGCAGCGGTCGGCAGGAGCTGTGCCAGCAGCCCGGGGGTACCGGCGTGGCGGGGGGGGATGCCCTGGCCCGCGTAGGGGGGCCACCTTCTCTCCCTGAGCTGGGCGGGTGGCTGCAGCGCTGCTTGCCCAGCACCCGCAGGAGGTCCAGGCTGTAGGTGCCCCCCGGGTGGGATAGGGGCTCAGCTTTTTTCTTCTCATGGCTCTGGTCCCACAGTGGGGTTGCTGCTGCTGCAGACGAGCCTCAGCGGTGGGACCGGCATGCCAGGACCCCCAAGCTTCATCCCTCCCCAAAGGAGAGGGCAGAGCACACTTCTCCAGCATCCGGGGCTGCTATTGTGCTGGCAGCAGCTGCAGCCCCAGGACCCCCCCTGGGTGACCCTACAAGGGAACACCACCCCTATTTTTCATCTCTTAGTTTTCTGGAGCGGGGCTGCAGCCTGCCCGGTGCTCACACCCCTCGGTGGGAGTCTCCCCGGGTGGGACCCCCGAGCCAGGCCGGCTGGATGCTGCGGGGCTGCGGCTTTGGGCGCTCGCTCGCTACTGAGTCGTGCGCCGCGTTGCACAAACGGGATCCGGCCGTGGCCCTGCGTGCCGCGGGCTCCAGCCAGGTGCCAGGGACGCGCAGCAGGAATGTGGCCACGTCACGGCTCTCGGCTCTGCGTAGCACGTCCCGGGGAGGGATGCAGGCTCACAGGCGGGGAGGAGAGGGGCTGCTGGCAGCACCGCGGCTCCCTGGTCGGTGACAGCACGGTGTCCTGGATAGCTAATGGGGCTGAAATGCAGGACTGTGGAAATAACCAGTTTCCAGTTGGGAGGAGGAATGCGGCCGCCCCGGCAGCGAGCAGGGCTTAGGGAGGTCTTGCCAGGAGGAGCCACGGCCAGAGCTGGCAGCGGCAGGGGCTGGGCGTAGGAAAGCTGTCCCCGTGCCCCGTGGCCAGGAGGGACCTGGGGAGCTCTCGCAGCCCAGCTGAGCCGCCGGGACCCATCCCAGAGGAAACATGCCTGGTCAGCAGCACGTGTGGAGGTGCCCCGGGTGCACGGGGTAAAACGCCCAGGCTGTGCCCTGCCTGCCGACCTGCACGGTGCCTTCTCGCTGGCGGGGCTGGCCGTGGGGAGCGGCGCGGGTCCGAGCCCCGGGGCCAGCCGGGGGAAGCAGCTCTTCCCGGGCGGCAGCGGTGGGGGAACAATGCCGGTCTGTTCCCTCCGCATGCTGGGGCCGGCAGAGAGGGGTGTCCCCGCGCACCGGGCGAGCCCATCACGCTCAGCTCACAACATCTGCTTCTCGGCGCAGTTGGCTCCGTGGCGAGGCTGTCCTGGGACAGCTGGGAGCAATTACGGTCCCTCTGTAGGAAAGGGGAAAGGTGACCTCAAAGGGAGATTTATGTCCTGCCTATACGGCGGGGGCCGGGGGGCTGAGCCAGCTCCGACGTGAATGGGAACGAGGGCTCACGTGCTCCAGCCCGCCGGCGCTTCGCACGTAACAGGCTCTGTCGTCATCCCCGTGCCCCCAGGTCCGCTACGCAACCTGGAGCATCATCATGGATTCGGTGGTGCCGTCCGATAAGGGCAACTACACGTGCATCGTGGAGAACAAATACGGGAGCATCAACCACACCTACCAGCTGGATGTCGTGGGTGAGGAGCGCGGGGCTGGGAGGGCTTACCCCGGGTCCCCGACCACCCCACCGTCCCCGAGCAGAAACGAACGGGTGCTGCACCCTGCAAAGATGGGGATGGGGGACACTCACGGGGACGGGGCACACTCGCCGTCCCCGCGGCCGCCCGCCCCGGTGCGCACCTCTGCGGCACAGCGGGTCCATGAGGAGGAGAGGCGGACGGTTCACCTCAACCCGTTCTGGGGGTTTTTAATTGTGGTGGAAATAATTTCATAGACCAGACAGAAACTTTTTCTAATCGCCTTATTAGCCATAATTCCCAGCTGGGAAGGCTGGTCTGAGCAGTTCCACATGTGGAGCTGCTCTAAATGCCAGTAAATGAACCATTAAAAATGTGATTTAATTTGATTACACTGAGCAAACTGAAGGGAACAGTCAGTGAGGTGAACAAAGGGGTTTGTTAATGCTGACTCACCACAGTGGCAGCCGCTTTGTTAACGGCCGGGGCCCTCGTTAGGTTTGTTTGACCTCTGACCCCCCCGAATAGGTACTGATGTCCCCGTCCCCGCGCTGGGATTTCACCTGCCCCTGTCCCCAGCCCCTCCTGGCTGCTCTCACCCCACTGCGGGGGGGCTCCCGGGGAAGGGGACGCCACGGCTCTGCCGGGAGCATCAGTGCCCACCCCAGCCGGGGGTCCTCACGCATCGGGGGACTGCAGGGTGCACCCCTGCGCAAGGCAGGTGCTTTCCCGCGGGCGGGCGTCGGAGCGCCCCGAGCCCCGTCGTAAGGTGTCCCATCTCCCCGGGTCCTGCAGAGCGGTCCCCGCACCGGCCCATCCTGCAGGCAGGGCTGCCTGCTAACAAGACGGTGGCCCTGGGCAGCAACGTGGAGTTTGTCTGCAAAGTCTACAGCGACCCCCAGCCCCACATCCAGTGGCTGAAGCACATTGAGGTGAACGGCAGCAAGATCGGCCCCGACAACCTGCCCTACGTGCAGATCCTGAAGGTAAAGCTGCACGCAGGGCTGCCCCAGCCCGCGGCCCCGCAGGCTCGCCCGTCCCGTGGGGCAGGAGCGGGGCAGTGGCAGCCGTGCGGGACGGCGGCCGCACTGCCTGGCGGGGGAGAGGAGCCACCTGGGGCTGGGGACCACCGGCTGGCAGCCCCAGAGCCGTCACCAGCCTGCCCGGCTCTGCGCAGGGGTGCCCCGGAGGAGTACGGGCTGAGAGGTGGGCAGGGAGGGCTGGCCGGCTCCTCGGCCGCGTAACAGGCAGCACGATCCCTTTGAAGCCCTAAAGGCGCATGCCGTGGGGCTGGGGGGGCTAGCCCGGAGAGCGAGCGTGGCGCTTGGAGGTGGGGAGCCGAGCCCCTGATCCGTCCCAGCGTGAGCAGCTCCCTCTGCGCACCAGCGGTCCTGCTCCCAGCGAGCATCCAGCCGTGCCCCTGGCCGGGTTGCGGGATTACAGCCCCATGACTGTCTGCCCCTGCCTCCCGTGACCACCCCCCCGGTGCGCAGCCCCATCCCTCCCGCCCGGCAGCGGGTACCGGGGGGAGCAGCCCCCGCGCCGGCAGAGCCGGTGCTGATGCTCCGGGCGCTGCCGTTTCTGACCGCGTCAATGTGACTCCATGTTGTTGGTCTGTTCCAGCACTCGGGGATTAATAGCTCTGATGCGGAGGTGCTGACCCTGTATAATGTGACAGAGGCGGAGAGCGGGGAGTATGTTTGTAAGGTTTCCAATTATATTGGCGAGGCCAACCAGTCTGCGTGGCTCACTGTCACCAGACCTCTGGCAAAAGGTAATCGGAAGAACGCCCGGCGGGGTGTTTCCTTGGACCGTCAGTCCCCGGCGGTGGAAAACAAAACTCTGGGCTCTCTTGTTTCTGCTGTTTCTGGTGCGACAAGCCATGGAAAAATACTCAGCAGGGCCGGCTAGGTTTTGTGCTCTGTGTGTGTGTGTGTCCCGATGTTTCTCCTGTGTGGTTCCCACCCCGTCACACAGACACCGGGACTGCCCGGGTGCCTGGTGGGTCGACACCACCAAACCTGGGTCCCTGCGGGTGCTGCCATCGGGCCAGCCCGCACCTTCGCGGCCAGCCCGGGCACCCCGTCTGCACGTGGCTGGGGACGACACGGTGCTGCATCCCCCGTCTCTGCTGCCCTCCTGTCTCCATCCTCCCGTCTCCGTCCTCGTGCCTCCCCGTGTCCTGCAAGTCAGCCAGCCGGCTCTGCCTGAGGTTTATTTCTCCATGTAGCCCATTGCGAGCATGTTCAGATGGGCAGGACACTCAGTTTGGTGAAGGGTTTTTAACCAGCATCTCCTTAGGTCCGCCTGGATGAGTGGTCATCCTGAGGGTCTCTCTAGCAGGTCTGCAGTGGTCTCTGTCTGCTCCCCGGGGGTCTGGCAAATGAGACTGGGCTCTCCCTCCTCTCTGGCCTCCTTCCCAGAAGATCTCATGTCGTTTGCTTCTCCGTTTTTTGCTTCCATTTTTCCTTCTAGACGGCTGGCGTTAACACAACAGACAAAGAAATGGAAGTCCTTCACTTAAGGAATGTCTCATTTGAGGATGCTGGGGAGTATACATGTTTGGCGGGTAATTCTATTGGGATCTCCCATCACTCTGCATGGTTGACAGTTCTCGAAGGTATATACTCCTCTTCCTCTCCCTTTCCTCCCTCCTTTCCAATGTATGCATTGTGGTCCGGGAGAGAGCGCTTCCTGGCCCCTGCCCGCCCGGTGCTGGTTAGCGTGCAGCAGGAGAGCTGCGGGGCTGCTCTCAGCAGCCAGAGGGGGACGGGGCATGTGTCCCCCCACTGTGTGCCCCCCCTTCGCCCCCCGATTGGGGTCTGCTCCCCCCCCGCTCTCTCCCTGGCCCAGGCAATGCATACCCGGGGCAATTTAACCAGAGGCTGCTCTGCTGGAGCAGGACGGTCCTGTGCCCCGGGGTAAGGCCAGCGCTGCCTGCACTGGGGGGCACGGAGCACCCGGGCGGCCGTGGGGTTTGGGGGGTGCTGGCAGCGCTGCCAGCGTGTCTGCCTGCCGGGGAGCTGGCCTTGCCCTGCGGTACAGGACCCGTGCCGGGGCTGTGTGTCGCTTCTGCTGTGCTGCCGGGGACGGCTGCCCCTGTCCCCATTGATGCTGCTCCTCGGGCATCAATGCTGCACGGACCAAAGCCTGATAACAGCAGCCGGGAAAGTTTTTGGGGTGCTGCGTGGTTGTTGCTTTCCAGCCAAAAACTTTCCCCGTTATCAGCCGCTGTTGTATCAGCCGGGTGTGCTCGGAGGTGGGACAGAAATCTTTGACTCCCTCTTACACCTCTCTCTGAGGCTCTGTTCTTTGGGGGGGTCAGGTTGGGGGTGCTGCCGGGGGGTGCAACGGCAGCTCCCATCCTGCCAGATTCACCGTGGTTTGCGGCCGCACTGGACTGTGCCACATGGCTGCAGCTGCTCTGAGCTGTTCAGGGCACTGACACCTCCTGTGTCACCGGCAGCCACCGCAGCGGGGTCTGCCCCGTGGCACGGTGGGGACGGGACCCTCCTCCCTGCCAGCCCAGGGGTCCCACGGCAGATCCCTGCCACTGGAGGTGCTTCTGGCTGCTCTACCCCGAGCTCTCCCCAGTCGTTACCAGTAACGCCTGGACTCCCACAGCCCCGGGCACTGCTGGACGGCCCCCTCCATCCCACCACACTCAGGGTAGCCCCCAGACCCCGCAGGAATTGCAGCTCTGAGTGTGGGCAGAGCATGGCAGCTGGGAAGGGGACCCGTCCCCGGGGGTGCCCCGTCCCTGCGGTGTGATGTGGGCGAGCAACCCCAGCACAGCCCTGACCGGAGAGCTCTGCTGCCTCTGCACAGCCAGCGCTGCTGTCCCGCACGGCCCCGGCCGAGGGACACGGACAATGTCCCCCCCCTGACTTCGCACCTTTCTCAGTTGACCCCTTCCCAGCCCAGGACCCCATCCTGCCCCAGGTGCGTGCCTGCGGATGCGGCGGAGGCATTGCACGTCCACAGGGGTGAGGAGCCCGGGAGTCCACGCGCGCCTTTCCCGCCGGGGTGGGTGGGCAGCCCCCCTGGTCCTTGCCGCCCACTGCACTGAGGCCTCCGGCGATGCAGAGCACGTCCCCGCCGAGCATGGGGAGGAGCCGGGGGGGTTGCCCCCAGCACCGCTCCGCTCCTCGCTCCTCGGAGGGCTCACAGGTGCTAACGCCCTGTTCATGCCGACCCAGCTATTGAAGACACCCCGGCCATGATGACATCCCCCCTCTACCTGGAGATCATCATTTACTGCACCGGGGCCTTCCTCATCTCCTGCATGGTGGTGACCGTCATCATCTACAAGATGAAGAGCACCACCAAGAAAACAGACTTCAACAGCCAGCTGGCTGTGCACAAGCTGGCCAAGAGCATCCCCCTGCGCAGACAGGTAACAGAAAGTAGAGAGGGGGTTTGTTTGCACCTACTGCCCCTCCTGGGAGACCTGCCCTTCCCGGGGTGGGGGAGGTTCTGGATGAGGATGGATGTGGGGAGACCCGGGACCATCTCGCCCTGCTGCACGTGCCACCCACTCCAGCGTTGTGCCTGGCCGTGGCACGGGGTGGGGACTGTGGGCTCTGCCCCAGACTGGCAGCGCAGCGAGCAGGGGGGGCTGCACAGCCCCTCCTTGCCCCCAGCTCGGTGCAGCTCAGCGGGGGTGATGAGGAAGACCAGAAGGATTCACAGCAATTTAATGTTCGAGCAGAAGAGCGCATTTTACACACTGAGGAGACAGGAGAACTCCCAGGCTGTATATTTTGCGGTGTCAGCATGCCAGGAATTAATTAAAAACGACTTAGTCCAGGTCCAGTGTGGAAGCAGCGCTGACGGGGCCCCGTGCCTGCAGGCAGAGGGGGCTGCAGGCAGGGTCGGGGCGCGAAGGCTCCTGGTCAGCACATCCCTCCCGGTGGGGGCAGCCGGCCGCGGCCCTGGGCACTGCATGAAGGTAACCCACGGTCCCCGCTGCAGGTGTCGGCCGACTCCAGCTCCTCCATGAACTCGGGCGTGATGCTGGTCCGGCCCTCGCGGCTCTCCTCCAGCGGAACCCCCATGCTGGCCGGCGTCTCTGAGTACGAGCTCCCCGAGGACCCGCGCTGGGAATTACCCCGGGACAGGTGAGGTCCCATCCCCGCTGTGTGTGCTCTGCCCTGGGGACGAGCTGCCGGAGCAGCCTGGGTGGGAGCTGGGTGAGCGTGGTGGCACCGCCGATGCCGTTTGCCAGTGCCGGTGAGCGACCTCCTCCCCCCCGCGGCTGCTGGCCCCCGCGTCAGGGTCTCTCCTCCCACCAGGCTGATCCTGGGCAAGCCCCTGGGAGAAGGGTGCTTCGGGCAGGTGGTGCTGGCAGAAGCCATCGGCCTTGACAAGGACAAGCCAAACCGCGTGACCAAGGTGGCGGTGAAGATGCTCAAGTGTAAGCGGTGGCGAGAAGGGGGGGTCCCGGCATAGCCCTGGCTGGAGCCGGGTGTGTGGAATGCGGGGGAACCCAGCCTGGTCCCCCGCCCTGACCGCTGCCTTCTCCACCGCTTTAGCCGACGCCACGGAGAAGGACTTGTCCGACCTCATCTCCGAGATGGAGATGATGAAGATGATCGGCAAGCACAAGAACATCATCAACCTGCTGGGAGCCTGCACGCAGGATGGTGAGGGCGCGTGAGTGGGGAGGGGGCGTCCCCTCTGCCGGCCCTCTGGCTGCCGTCCACGCGCCGGGAGGGGGCTGACCCTGCGCCCGCGGGGCCGGGAGCCCCAGCTCTGCGGTCCGGCCGCTCATCCCGCCGTCCCCGCAGGACCCCTCTACGTGATCGTGGAGTACGCGAGCAAGGGCAACCTGCGTGAGTACCTGCAAGCCCGGCGGCCCCCCGGCATGGAGTACTGCTACAACCCTACCCGCGTCCCCGAGGAGCAGCTCTCCTTCAAGGACCTGGTCTCCTGCGCCTACCAGGTGGCTCGAGGCATGGAGTACCTGGCCTCCAAGAAGGTGAGGAGCTGCCAGGGGGCCGTGGTGGGATGGGGAGCCCGGCCGCTGGGCTCGGGGGGGATGCCCCCTTCCCTCCCAGCCCGTTTCATCATGGGGAACCATCCGGGAGCTTCAGGGACCACCTGACGGCCCCGCGCTCCGTCAGTGCATCCACAGGGACCTGGCAGCCAGGAATGTCCTGGTGACCGAGGACAACGTGATGAAGATCGCCGACTTTGGTCTGGCCCGTGACATCCACCACATAGATTACTACAAGAAGACGACAAACGTGAGTGGTGGGCGAGGGGCTTCGCTTGGGGTGGGCGAGGGCAGCAGCACGCAGCTGATGTGGGACTTTTCTGTGTCCCAGGGTCGTCTGCCGGTGAAGTGGATGGCCCCAGAGGCTCTGTTCGACCGAATATACACTCACCAGAGTGACGTGTGAGTAGCAGCCGCGGGACGCGTGCTCCCTGCCCAGCTTCGCCAGCGATGGGCTGCAGCGGGGGGAGACAGGGAGCCAAAACTGCCAGTGCAGGGGGGAACCCTCGCTCGTCTGCTGGGTGCTCTGCTGTGAGCTGCGAGACGTGGCCCTTCTTGGCCACCCTGTCCAGCAACGTTCTTGCTGCCTGTGTCGCTGCCTGCATCTCGCAGCATCTTGCTGAGGTTGCATCCTGCCCTGCCGCAGCTCGCGTAGCAGCGCCCAGCGCCCGCTGGTGAACATGATACACGCCGTGGCGAAGTGCACCAGATGTGATTCGTCTTAATTTAATGAAAATATAATTAGCATCAGCAGACAAAATGTTTTGAATCCAAATTATATTCGGCGCTGGGACTCGTTTGTCTTGCAGAGCGGATCAAAGCTGTTAGTGCTTGTCCCTCCCAGCAAACGAACTTCGAACTGTACCCAAAGCTTTGAAGTGGGGGTGTCAGCTCCACGGGAGCCAGGTGCCCCAGCGTCTGCCCTGTGTTTGCCCCGGGCAGGTGGTCCTTTGGCGTGCTGCTGTGGGAGATCTTCACGCTGGGCGGCTCGCCCTACCCCGGCGTGCCGGTCGAGGAACTCTTCAAGCTGCTGAAGGAAGGTCACAGGATGGACAAACCCAGCAACTGCACCAACGAGCTGTGAGTGCAGTGCTCGGCTGGGGAAGAGGGGGACGCTGGCACCCCAATGCCCCCCGCTCAGCCAGGGACGGGCACCGCTTCCCCTCCCTGCACCCCCGGAGCCGGGGCTGCAGCGGCGGCACGGGGTCGGGAGCCCCCCGGTGCGACCGCCCGGCCCAGGGCGCAGGCAGGTGCAGGGTGGGGGGACAGGCAGATGTTCAGAGTTACTTTCCCAGCCCTGCAAAAACATCAGCTCAATCTGTTTGCAATAATCCACATCTCCCTCCATCATTTCTCGGCAGGAGTGAATCCCAGGATGACCCCAGAGCGGGCACTAGCTTAGCTCCCCGTACATCCTCCTCCCGAAACAGCCCCGTGTCCTTCCCAGCTCCGGGGAGGGCAGATGGGGAGTTCCCTTCCACGCAGGGGATTAGCCCTGAGTCCACGGAACGTCGTCTTTGCCGGCCGCGGGTCCCAGCCCGAGTGCCGGCGGCCGTCCCTGGGTGCTGCTCCGCTCCCGTGGGTGGGGGGTCCCCAGCCCCAGCCGCTGGCTCCAGGCTTAGCCCTCGCCTCCCCTCTGCCCTCCCAGGTACATGATGATGCGGGATTGCTGGCACGCCGTCCCCTCGCAGAGACCCACCTTCAAGCAGCTGGTGGAAGACCTGGATAGGATTGTGGCCATGACCTCCAACCAGGTAGGAGAGGCGGCACCCCCGAGCCCCCACCTGCGCCCACCCTGCCGGGGGCTGGCGCTCCCCGGGGGATGCCCGGTCCCCTCCTGAGCCCGTCCTCGGGGTTCGTCCCTCCCAGGAGTACCTGGACCTCTCCATGCCGCTGGATCAGTATTCTCCCGGCTTCCCGGACACCCGCAGCTCCACCTGCTCCTCGGGAGAGGACTCTGTTTTTTCTCACGACCCTCTTCCAGACGAGCCGTGTCTTCCCAAGTTCCCCCCTCAGCACACCAACGGTGGACTGAAGCGACACTGAGGGTGGCACTGCCAGCAGGGACTGCCGTGCCGTGCCATGCCATGCCATGCCATACCATGCTGTGCTGTGCCCATGCCCGCGGGCTGCCGGTGGACGCTGCCGGCACAGCCCGGTCGTGCTGAGCTATTGCAGAAAGGGTTCAGAGACACAACCGTAGCATCTCACGTAACCAAAACCACCCACCTCTCATGCCAGCTTCTCCTGCCGCCTTAGTTGTGAGCTCTCTGCAGCCCAAAGGTTTTGTTCTGGTGTTTTTTTGGTGTTTCCTTTTTTTTCCTTTAAAAACCTCTTTTCCATGAAGTCTGTGCTTGAATATTTCCACTTGGTTAAGCTGAAATCCTGTCCTGTGGGCAGCACCCTGCCAGGGAGCCAGCCACCCTTCCTGGGACGGCATGTCCTGGCAGGACCTGGAGAGCCGGGCTCATCTGCGACTTGGAGAACTCGCGAAGCCGAGACCAGCGCCGGCTTTCTGCAGCCGTGCGAGCTGGGGAGCGTCAGCATGCTGGAAGCCTCGCTGGCGCGGGCGGCGCAGGAATCCTGCCGGTGCGGCGCTCGCTGCCCGAGATGCTCTGGGGCTGGCCCCGCAGCTCAGCAGTGCCAGCACCGACGGGCTTTGCTGACCAAACCCCTGGTACCTTGGAAGTGGGAGACGCAGCGTATACATTGCTCAGCACTGATAATAGAGGCAGCCAAATACACCAGTGCTAAAAAACAAAAGTCCTGTGTACATAACTAAAAATATGTATAAATATGAATATATATTTACATGTCTTTTTAAAAGGGTTGTTACCAGAGATATACCAGTTTGGTAGTAAGGTACTAGTGGCTGGTAGATATCAGTTGCTATAAAAAAAAGTTCATATATTTTGCTACTTTTGCTGTTTTTATTTTTTTAAATTATGTTCTAAACCTATTTCAGTTTAGGTCCCTCGATAAGAATTGCTGCTGCTGCTTCAGTTTTATATGGGGTTGTATTAAACAATAATAATAATGTGTCGATGCCTTTGGGAATACGTTGTCATTACGTGCCTGGCCTTTCCCTGGCCCCTGCGTCCCCCCGCACCCTCCCGGGGCTCTGGCGGGGCTGGGGCCGGGCATCGCCTGCCAAGCGCCCGCGGCACCATATTGGTGCGTGGGGTGCCCTGTGTTTTAGGCAGTGCCGGTGAGGGATCGGGATGATGCCCTGGGGAGGGGGCTGCAGCCCCTGCCCTGGCGGTTGGCTCCCTTTGGGAAGGAGCGGGGGGCCTGGGGTCACGCGGGTCCCACGCCAGCCCCCCCGAGGCACCGGGACACCGGAGCGGTGCCGCGTGGCACCAACCCCTCCAGCCCAGCTCGGTGCCCGGTCCCAGCCCCGCTGCGCCCCGGCCGGGGGATGCACGCCCTGCGCAGCCCCCGCTCCCCAGGCGATGCCCGCCAGTGCCTTACCGGCGCCCGGGGGCGCGTCCTCGTCCGGGGCACCGTGCCGCCGGCTCTGCCCGTCCGTACCTGCCGGTCTCTGTCCCGGGAGGTGGTTGGGGTGCCCGGCTGCTCGAGCTCTGCTCTGCAGAGCTGGTGCCGGTTTGCTATGCCGGGGAGGTCGGGGCATGCAGCCCCTCGCCGGGGAAGGGGCCACGTGTGCCCCCCTCCCTCCCTGTCACTGGCATTGAGGCTCCAGAGCCAGGACGCTATTACTTGAAAAGTTTATTTTGCCTTTGTATGGAGAAATATTATTTGTTGTAAACTCTTCTGTAATGAATCTGGAATTCTTGTAATTATTAAAGACTTTAACCGAGACTTTGCCAGGCGTGACCCCATCCCTGGCGGGGCAGGGCGGGGAGGAGATGCTCTGGGCTGGTGGGCAATGGGGAAGGGGCTGTAAGGGGTCTGGGCACTTAAACTCATCCGAGCGACTGGTTTGGGAAAGTGACGTTCGGAGAGTAGTGAGGAAAGGCGGCTGGTTTTGTGCAAACTTGTTTTCATGGCTCCAACGTTCCCCATAAAATTACTCTCCCATTCAACAACTCAAACCCATTTGCCTCCTTCTTGCGACCAAAACGCTGTCAGAGTGTCGCCTGATGGGTCCCTTCCTGGGGGTGACCCACCTGCCCATCAAGGGACCGGGTCCCACTGACCTGCAGGCGGGGACCCTGCAGAAGGTGCCGCCATCCCCGTGGGCTTGGGGTGACAGAGCTCCAGGGCCCCCCGACCCCACCGGGGGGGCTGGGGCAGTGGGGGTCCGGCCAGGCAGCCCTCCCCTCCTGACATAACCGCTGCAGCTCTGGTTCAACCTCTCCGCTTTGCCAGTCTTTTTTTTCTCCTCCCAGGATGGAGCCGGGGCCAGCCCCAGCCTGTTTGCATTTAAACTTGACCTGCTGCCTCCAGAAACCGCTGGCCCTGGGAAAGGCGTTTCATCACCCAGGAAGCCCAGGTCAGTTAAAGATGCTGCCGAGGACCCTCAGTCGGGGCATCACGGGGGCATCGTGCTCCCCACGGCCCCCCAGGCTGCTCAGGCATGCGGGGTCCAGGCAGGGGTGCTACGTGGTGGCTATCATGGGGGGGGGGCAAGAGGCTGCCAGCCCCTTTATCGAGCACTTAAATAGTTAAGATGAATGGCCTGCAGCATCATCGGCCTTGCTGGCGCTTTTAAAAGCATCTGCTTGTTGCTGTTTTCCCGTGTAAATTAAATCGATCAGCTGTGCTCGCACCAACCCCTCCCCCCCCCCAAATTAAGTAGAGCTTTTAATCAAGTGATTTATGTTGAATTCACAGTCCTGGATTAAACTCACAGCCCAGGCAGCCGGGAGCAGGGGAGCGGGGATGGGGGTCTCCATAAATCACTGCTCTCCCTGGGACCGACTTGGCAAGGCGGCGGGGAGAGATGGAGCTCGTGTTTACATCATCAGAAACTGCTGCTATCACAATCTTCTGCTCATTTCCTGGGGTTACCAGGAGGGCAATTAAATATGATAATAAGCAGAGCAACTCCAGCAGCACTGCTAATGCACACTGCAGGGCTGGGAAAGGAATGGGCACGCAGAGCCGGGTGCCCTCTTTGCATCCCCTTGGGGACCCAGTGCCCCGGGCATGGACACTCCGGTCCCTCCCGCAGAGCCCTGGGGATGCTGCGCTGCCTTTCATGGGGCCAAAGCCCTGGAGGTCTGCAGGGCCGGTGCTGCCCCCAGAGCAGGGAGATCTGGTCCCTCTCTGCCCTTCCCGGTACGGCATCCTCTTCACGTGGGCAACTCCAGGAGATAGAGATACCCCAAAGCTGGTGTCAGCACCCTTCTCTTGCAGAGCCAGCACCTGGGCGGCCACCACACGGACCCCGCACGGAGCAGGACCCCGAGCTATCAGCCCTGAGGGTGGCAGCAAGCCCCGGACAAGTCTGCAGAAGCTCATCCTGCAACCCTGTGCGGGACACCCTGGCAAGCCCCGCTCAGGGCTGCAGGGGGACCTGCAGGACCTGCCCCCCACCGGGGCCTCCCCACTGCAATTGAACTTAGGCGGTGGGTGGGATGGGGTCCCTCGGGAAATGACCCCAAAACAATGGGAGATCCGGAGCCTCTGCCTGCAGGAGCCCCCCGAGCGGGCGGCTGGGGACACTGGGCATTGGTGGCTGCCGAGCGCTCAGCCCACAATGGCGTGTTTGGCTCTCACAGCATCCTTTGTCTCTTCCACTCCTCGCCTTCTTCTTTCTCTCCTTTTAAAGCCCTCCGGCTGCGCAGGACCAAGACAATCTCTTGGCTCGGGCCCAGGACCTGGCTGCTCTGCTCAGCGCTGAGCTGGGCTTTGTCCAGCTGCCAGCCAGGGCGGGAAACCTTTGCAATTCCACCTTGACGCGGGGTCCCACAGCCCGACTCCCGGAGCACGGCTCAGCGGGTGCGCGGGGAGCGACCCCCACCTCCCCACCCAGGGCCATCGCCGCCTCCGGCCGCCCCGCACGTCCCACCCAGCTGCAGGGTCAGCGCTGATGCGAGGCGGCGGGAGGGGGTCTGGCTTCAGCTCCCCCACCCCCCCGCCCCGGCCACCCACAGCTGAGCAAAGATGGAGCCAGATGTGCGCAGCTGTGGCGGAGGCAACCTGCGAGGGGGCACGTGGCTTCCCCCCAAAACCCTCGCTGGGCCTCGGAGCTGCAGCGGCCGTGGAGCACCCTGCTCTGCGTGGTGCAGGCAGCAGGACGGGCCAGGCAGCCCCCCCCTCCCCAGCTGCGCAGGCGAGCGCGGTGGGCAGAGGGGTGCCGGCAGCCCCTGGCACCGCACGGTCCCACGCAGCCCCTCTCCCATCATGGCCGATGGTGAGCGGAGCCGGGGGGGGAGGTCTTGGTGGTGAAGCTGGGGCAGTTTTCCAGCCGTAAATTGCTTCCTTGCGAGGAAATAACCCTGGGCCCCCCCTGCCAAGAGGTGGGGGGCTGCTGAGCAGAGACTGCAGGAACCTCAGCGGGAGCAGGGCCACGGCCGCGGCCCCCAACAGCCATCATCTGCCTGGGGCTCAGAGCAGTGCTCCCCAAAACCCCGGGGATGTCCGTGAGCGGACGGCCCTTCACCCTCTTGCTCCCCCATCCGTGGGGTGGATGCTGGGTGCGGGGGGGGGCGCTCGCACACGGGGTCTGTGCCCCTGCCCTGGGGGGCCGCCCAGCCCTGCGGTGGCTGTCGGTGTCCTGGCACGCGTCCCCGCACCGGCCGCTCAGGCTCTCCCGAAGCGGGAACTTGGCACGGCTCTCGGCGAAGCTCCCCTGCTGCCCATCACCGCCCTGACGGCTCGCGCACCAGACCCTGTCAAACACCACGGGTCGGCTCCATTTCATCCAAACAAAACATCGGTTATGAACCGGGGCAGCTGCCCGCAACTCCTGCTCCTGTGCGGTGGGCTCAGAAGGAATCTGCACTCTCCGCACCCCTGCCGGCTGCCTCGCTCCGCGGCTGGCCTCGCAGCATAGCTCTGGGATGGGATGCTCCCAAATCCCGAGCGCAGCCCTGGCCGGGCCGGTGGCGGCACCGCGGCTCAGCTCCAGCTGCGGGGGGAGGCCCTGCAGCACGGGCAGGGGACGAGCAGCCCCCCAGCATCCCTACGCCGCGGCCAGGGCTCCGTCGGGTGCAGCCGGGGTGCGAGGACGGGCAGAGGTGGGACAGGACCATCCCTGGCAGACAACCCGGGGACGTTGCTGCCTGCAGCCCGTAACGCTCCGTACAAGGTTTGGCTATCGAGCCCTTGTTCTACGTTACTTTAAGCTGGTGTAAGCCTCCATCTCCTTTGTTACAAATTTATAACAGAGACAGAAAGCCTGCTAGGAATGCAGTGCTCGAATACAGGAGGCTATAAATCTCAGCCTTTGTTGTGCTTGGGCCTCTCTAAATCAGTGCTTTTCCCTCTGAATATTAATCTACTATAAAAGTGCTGACCAGTGCATCTTTCCCCAACAGCTTTCTGGGGAAGAGGCTGACGCAAGGACCAAGGCTGGCTGTGGCACAGGAGATGTTTCCTACCAGCATCCACCAGAATCTCCCAGGCAAGCTGCTGCCCACACACCGGCACGATGTCCACTGCCAGGATGGCAGCAGACATGGGTGCCATAAAGCCCAGCTCCAAGCTGGGAGCAGCGATAGCACGGGGATGCCCGGGGGAAGGATAAACTGGTGGAGGAACTGGCTTTCCAAGTCGAGGGGAGGGCTGAGAGGTGTTTGGCACCAGCGTGGCTGGAAAAGCTCTCCCCACGCCAAAGCACACACGGCTTTGGATCTCTGCAACGTTTAATTTGCCCGATGTTGCAGAACAGAATCCAGTAATTTATGGGGCTCTGCTGGGTTTGTTTCCTCTGCTCGCTCAGGGGGTCGTGTAGCAAAACCGCTGACTCTCCCCTTTTTGTGCCTGTGGCGTAAGGGGGTCCTAGGAAGGCACCTGGGGTCCCAGCACGCGGGGCAGAGCCAAGACTTGGGCATGTGCCGCCGGCTCTGCAGCGCCTGCAGGCGCCTGCCGAGGGGTATGGGGGACCAGAGCTCCGCTCCACAGCTTTGCAGCACATATCCACCCAGGAAGACTTGCCTCTCCCAGTCCAGGGGCCAGCTGCCTGCCATGGGGGGAGGAGTTGAGCCCCATCACCCTGGAAAGCCCTGCGGCAGCCAAGGACCTGCAAGGGCTGGGGGGGGGCAGCAACGCGGGATTTTTTTTTGGTCTGAAAATGGGTTTGTTGAGAGATGTGTAAGTGGCCCGAGACGGCTCTGGGTTCATCCACCTCTGCCTGGCTCCAGTGCCCTGCTCCCCCCCAGGAGAAGGGTGGCTTTGTTCACAACTTGTGCTCACTTTCAGGCTAAACACTGAAGCTGGTGACCCTGCCGTGCGGCTGGGGGTCACCGCAGGAAAACTGGGGAAGAGCAAGCCTCAGCTTCCAGAACTTTCTAAATTAAAAAACATGGGAGGAAAACAGACATGAAGTGACTCCTCGCACCCACGCCAGCATGGTGTGGGCACAGTGGAGCACAGCCAGGAGGATGGGGCCATGGGAGCACGTTAGCTCGCCCGTGGCTGGGCGGCTGAAGCGCAGTGCCCAGGTGATGCCGCAGGCTCCCCGCCAGCTCCTTTTCTCTCGCCATCTGCAAAACCTCTCAGCAGAAGAATGTGCTGCTCCCTCCACACAAGGCGCAGGCTGGCTCTGCCTTTGTCCCACCCAGGACACCCTGCCAGCCTCCTCCTCTCCCTCTGCCTTGGGCAGGGGCTGCTGGGCAAGAGCATCCCGAGGGAGCTGCTGGCAGCCAGCACGGGGTCGGTGCTCAGAGGGAGCAGGTAGGCAATGGGGACAGCTTGCTGCGAGCTTGCTGCGAGCTTACCAGGGGCTGAGCAGGGCCCCAGGGCTGGGTTTCTGCCATGGCCCTGGGTGCCAACTGCTGCTTCCCATGTTAATTACTATTAATGACCATAAAACCAGCAGAGAACAGGCCTCCTCATGCTCCTGCGCCTTGGCCAGGTAACTCACAGCTCCTGACACCCCAGAGAAGCTGCCAAGGCAGTGGAGGTGAGCAGCTCGCCTGGATCTTGGGTTACCTGGAGGAAATACGCTGTGTTTAAGCCCCCCATTTAAGGATGGCAGCAGTGGGTGAGTTTCAGACGGCTGCAGGGCTGGGGGGACGCCTGGCCCCAGCAGACAGACCCCCTCCCCAGCCAGAAGGCATCTCTCACGCAGCGCAGGATGCTCAAGAGCTGCCGGATCTTTTGGACAAAGCTGCTGCTCCTCTCTGGGCTGGTTGAGCCCAGCTGGCAAAGCAGCCACCGAAGGGGCTGTTACCTGATCATTTCACCTCAGACTTCCCTAGGCGGTTGCTAAATACTGCCAGGAAGAGTTCAGTCGGGTTCAGAAGTTGGAGCAGTTGCAGGCCTGGAACACCGGTCGGGAGAAGATGACTTCCCTCATTATCCTGTATTATGTGGTGTACGATGTTCTCCTACGAGGTATTTAAGGACTATTGGAGTGGCAGTCTTTCAAAGGAACATTACCCATTTGCAGGAAATTAAGGGAATTATCTCAGTAATTTTCTGCCTACCTCTTGCACCAAGACCGGAAAAGTCCCTGACAATTTGAAATTCAATTCGAATTCTCCAAACACCCTGAAAACTTTCCAGGCTGCCAGAATAACGTGGTGCTTGTCCCCCAGCCAGGCCTGCCATCGCACCGTGCAGTGCAGAGCCCGGCGGTGGGAGGGGATCCCACCCCGAGATGGGGAGGCAGAGCAGCTCGGGGGGCGATGTGGGCTCCCCAGGTGCCGGCTGGGCTCTCTCCGGGGCTGGCACCCCCTTCCCGCGAGTCTGACAGAGCTGAAGCAGCCCGGGGTGGG
>VYZV01029824.1:238268-250688 GCA_013401275.1 Pandion haliaetus
AGTCGCGTAAATGTAAATATCCATTGCTGATTTGAAAATTAGGGTCTGTGGAGGCTCTAAATCTGATGGTGTTGGCTGGGTGAGGATTAGTTGTTCTGGTAGCAGCAGTGAGGGGTTTTTTGCTCTTACACCATGAGATACTTGATCGTTAGAGGAGCTGTACTGTGTAGTGAAATGAGTGTTCTGCCTTGATATTTGACATTGTAAGTAAGGCCAAGCAACCTGCACCTGGGGAAAAAAGTCTTTTAAACTAATTATCATCTTTTTCTTCCCTCTGAAGAGAGAAATGAAAAGCGTTTACATTATTTTACTGCATCAGTTTAGCAACCTCCAGCAGGACCTAAAACTTAAAAAGTTTCCACCCTTAATCAGACTTATAAGCAGGAAAACATAAAGCATATTTATTCGAATACCATGTGACATTAGCAAAGTTATTCTTAACAAACTACAGAAAGCTGTATAGTTTTTTGCTTTATAAAGTTTCAATTTCTGCAAGTTGATTTTTGCTTTTTATAGTTTATAACGGCCACACCAAAGTTTGGGTCCTGGTGTGATGTACTTTGTAGCAGAACCCTTATTTAACATTCTGGTGTTTAGTTCTACTAAACTAAATGGATGGTCTTACTTTCAGAGTATTTGGGTAAAAAAGAAAGTGATTTAATTTCTATTAAAAGAAAACAGCAATAATAAAAAACTGGGAATTCAAGAGTAATTCTAAAATTTCTTCAACTATTTCTGCTTTGACTCTGTCCATCCAGCAGTGGATGTGCCAGGATGACTGTTGCAGCTTCTCAAGATAAGTTGGGTTTTGTTTTGGTTTTTTTAAATACTCAGAATCAAAAAAAGATTGAACCTGGGTTTAGTAACAAATAAAAGCAGCCTAGGGTGCAGTTTCTTACTAGTGTGAGAAATCTGTTGTTTGCTCTTCAGTTTGGCAGATGTAAAGTAACAATTAATTGATAAATACTACAAACAGTCCTGCTTCCTCTTCCTAGAATGGGTGGCGGTTTTGTGTTTTTGACCTTGATAGGCAAACCTGTTTGCTCCATGTGCTATCCCTCAAACATGCTGTCCCCTTGACAGTAACATTTTTGTGTTGGTTTTGTAGCTGATGTGCAGAGAGCTGCTGGAGAGAAGGGATGGTTTTGCAGCCACAAGATTTAAAAGTTACTGCAATTAGTGAATTTTGCGGCATAGCATTGTGCTATTAAGTTCTTTTCCTAAGTTGCTTAATTACAGTGCCAAATCTGCCCCTAGTTGATTGCAGTGAATACAACCATCAATATAATCTGAGTATGAAGTCCACAAAACATACAGCAAAATTCTGGTCAAGTTCTTACTTGTTACTGTTATTACTTCGATTTCTTTTTGCAGTCTCAGAGGAGGGAAGCGTTCTTAGTGTTTTGAAAACTACTAGGTAAGGTATTGAGATACTTTGCATTGGGAGGGTGAGAATTTAATGTGGGCAGGGTTATATGTAGATTCTTATTATGAGAAGTATCTGTGGGATGTGTTAATGTCGTTTCAAACCCTGACCAAAAGGGCACAGTAACCCTCCTTCATGCCTACAGAAAGGCAGAATAAATAATACAGGGTTATGTTTATTTTGGAAGGGCTAAATTGACCTTGCTTGGAAGCAAACTTGTATTTCTTACCTGAAGTTTAGGTCACTGTGTATTTCTTCTTGTTGAACATTGAGATTATTTAGGTGAATGCAAAAGCCTTCTCTGAGCCAGTAGTTGAGTTTTGGAAATCTAACTTTTATTTAGTCTGATTTTGGTGTTTTAATATGCAATGGAAAATTGGAACTGCATGGCAGCTTTCTCAGCTGTAATCTAATTTTGTGAATAACCTCAGGTTTTGGAGATCTTTTGATGCCGAGGCTATTTTTCTCTCCTTCAGAACCATGTAGTGTTTAAGCCCTAAAGTGTTTAATATTGAAACAAGGCTGGGAGTCGGTGAGTGAGGAGAATAACCCTCCTCACTTAGCTGCTGAGAGCCGAGTGCAACCTCTACAGTGCTTTTCTGGTGAGGGAAGAGGTTGGGAAACTCCATCTGAGGCTGCCATGTGGTATGAACTGGTTTTCCCAGCAGCTGAGGTTGGAATGACCTATTCACTTCAATTGTGCCATTGTTCAGAAAAGCCCATGGCTTACTTCTCCTGCTGGCCTAAGGGCTGCTCATCTGTCTCAAGTTTTGGCAAGGAGGTAGGGAGGAAGAGAAGAGGTTTCTCTCTTGTTTGAGTGGTCTTTCTGTGGTTTTTCTGGCTTGTTCAGTTTGCAGTGGCTATGGTGTCAAGAGAACTTGGTATCTTCTGTATGCTTCGGGGTCAAAGTCTGCTGTCTTACAGCTTTGTGTTGGAATAAAGCTTTCTAGAGCCAAAATAGGAGGGCTGTAGAGAGTGGTTGGAATTTTGGCACCATTATTCTGACTTTGTAACACTTGGGCTTGTAGTTTTAAAGTACTTGTAGGTGCTTATAACATTTCTTTAAATGTCTTGGAAAAGAAGAAAGTGGTCATGTAAAAAAGCTGTTCTGCAGAAATGTGTAAATAGCCCTTTTTAAAGATTCAGTAATACCAGTCCTCTCTAAATCCAGGAGGGGGTGGCTACTGAATGGAGAGGGGGAAATTGGTCTTTAGATATCTTTTTTTTTTTTTTTTTTCCCCCTCAACAATTTAATTTGCTTAATTATTATCTTTTGATTTACACTGACTTCTTATTTCCCTTCCCCTGCCTTTAGGCCCTATGAGAAAAAGGGAAAGCTAAGGATGCTGGAGCAGAACAATGGATTTCTCTTTCTCTTTCATGCAAGGGATCATGGGAAACACAATTCAGCAACCACCTCAACTCATTGACTCAGCCAACATCCGCCAAGAGGATGCCTTTGATGCCAGCAGTGACATTGCTGAAGATGGTGGACAAACGCCATACGAAACTGCCCTACAGCAAGGCTTTCAGTACCCTACGCCCACGACGGAGGACCTTCCACCCATCACTAATGGCTACCCACCAACAATCAATATGTACGAACCTCAAGCCAAATACCAGACGTACAGTCAGTATCCCAATGGTTCAGCCAATGGTTTTGGTACCGTCAGAAACTTTAGTCCCCCAGAGTATTACCAAATGGAAAACTCTAACACGAGGCCACACGAAGTTCTGGAAAAACCTTCCCCTCCACAGCCGCCACCTCCACCACCACCATCAGTTTCACAAACGGTGATTCCAAAGAAGACTGGCTCACCAGAGATCAAATTAAAAATAACCAAAACTATCCAGAACGGCAGGGAATTGTTTGAGTCCTCTCTGTGTGGGGACCTTTTAAATGAAGTACAAGCGAGTGAGTATGCTAAGGCAAAACATGAAGGGAGAAAAGAGAAAAGGAAAAAAAGTAGCAAGCATGACTCTTCCCGATCGGAAGAGCGCAAGTCACACAAAATTCCAAAATTAGAACCAGAGGAGCAAAATGTAAGTGGAATAATAGTTTCAGCCATCTGTATACCTGATAATGTTGATGGAGTATGTGTCTTCGGCAGTGTTTTTCCTTATTTTTAGTTGTATACATACTTAAAGTCATGAGGCTTTATTTACTTGTCAGATACTTAATATTAGGTTGCTAGAGCTGTATTTCTAGGACAACACAGTTTTGGTTAAAAGACTGCATGTGAAAAATAAATGTTAGAAAAGTTTATATAATATTTTAAAATATTACTCAGTGTTTTAGCGCGTTCAGAGTTTGCTTCACTTTGGACAGTGTTGAAGATGAAGCTTTTGGCCAAAAGCATACAAGCATACCCATTCCTAAAATGGCCTCTCAAAATAATGCTGGGTTATTCAGTGGAAAGTCAGGTTACTTGGGGTATTCAGCACTGCAACTTTTAATTAATTTTTGAAAGATATTCTAAATATTGTGATGTACAAAACCCAAGAGCTATGTAGCATATGTAGAAGCCAGTAGAAATTAGTATTCTAAAACAGCAGGCAAATTAGAAGTACCAGTTGACTCAGCAAACTTTGGGAAAATTCAGTATTGATGTCTATTACCATTTCTGTCAAGTTTTGCGATATGGTTGTGCATATACAAGGTGTGTATGTGTAAGTGGTGTTTTAACTTAGATTCCAGGAAGTAGAGACACAAATTACTGGGCTTTGGTACTCAGCCATTCTTTTTCTTCAGTTTTATAAGCCACTTCATTACTTCTGTTTCCCTTTCTCTTCCTTGTTCCTGCCAACTCTGTGACACTGGTTTCTGTATTTCCCAGTTTGAGAGCAATGGGTAGCAGAGAGGGGTGGCGAGTGTCTGGAATGGGGAAGTTGCTGTATCAGGCCAGGACAGAAACTGCCCAGCTCAGGCTGGGCTGGGCTGTTACAGTATGTAGCTGAGTTTCTTGTAAGTTCCTGGGAAAGCCCTTGATACTTGCTGCTTTTGGTAGGTTTGAGAGAAGATCCTGTCCTGTAGGGGTCAGGACTCTGATCTAGTACAGCAGGTTCATATGCTTGTAGTAGTAGTAGTGGTGGTGGTGGTGTTGCTGTTATTTTTAATGGAAGACATGCTGATTTCACATACACAACTGTTATGAGGAATATTTACAGGTTTTATAACTGTTATATCTGCCTTCTAGTAAGTAGACCTTTTCCAGAGATCAGGTTGGTGATGTATCAAGATTTTGAGCTTCTACTATATTTGATTACCATAATTGACTCTAGTGAAGCTCAGTAAGATCTTAATAAACATTGTAATCCAAACTTGAAATGGACTATCCAATTAATATGAGCCATCCGTGACTGCATTTGTACGTCATTTTCTTGATCTCGGAAATGCCGTTTACAGCCACTTGAAAGTGGCTTCAGCAACTGACGTGTCCAGCTGGCAGCCTGCTACCAGGAGGCAGTTATAATGGGAAGGCAATGCCCCGCATGGCATTTCCCTCGTGCTGGCGTTATACCTGCGTAGAGAGGTAGAAAGAGGGGTCTGTTCTCATGGTCGGCTCTCTGCTGAATGCCTCTGCTACTCATATGTTGTTTTCCCACCTGTCCTCTGTTTGCTGCTGTAATCATACATTTATCCCCCAAGTTTCACTTAAATCAAACCTCGGTGAGTTTGGTTCTTTCAGAGTTCAGCTACAGACACGGTCTTTTTTTTATCCAGGCTTTCTGGCCTCTTCTCCAGACTTCGTCACCCCCACATCAGGCTGTCAGTTTTGCCTTACTGTTTTGTCCTCCCTCTTACCAGGGACTCCAATTTTGCTCTTGAAGCTTCAGCTGTGCCTTTCCCTCTGTTTGACTCATGTTACCCGATTACCATGAGGACATAATCTTCTGTCTTTTCCAGTGTGCTGTCTTTCCCAGATTGAACTAAAACCTTGCCTCTCAAATTCAAAGTTCCTAGTCATATGTGTCATCCAGAATTCACCAGAAATCTTGGTCTTGCTTTTGTCCTCCTTGTAGCTTCCATTTCCCTTTCAACAGGTGGTGTTGCAATAAAAGCTTCCATGTTATTCACCTTTGTTTCAGACAGCAGATCACTCTGACATGAACAGGATTTTGTGGTAGTGCTTTTTGTTATGAATTACCCAGCGCAGTTTCAGTTTTATCCTCCCGCCATTTGGCTTTCCACTACACAATTTCATTTTCATGTACGTTTATCATGTACACTTTCGTCATCTTTACTATTAATGGTATGAGACTTGTAACTTATGATCATCTCAATAGGAACAAACAAAAATTCTGGTACAACTTTGGTGGTTTTACACTTTGATACTCAGCATGGGTATTTGAAAGTAATGTGATCTGCAGTTGTTTCTTCATTCTGACACTGTAATTTCTGTGGAAACCCACTGACTGGGGGGGTGGATATTCATACTTGAAAGGCTGATTTGAAATGAAAATGTTATGAAAATGTCGTTGAACTTTAAGCTCTGAATACTTGTTTTAAGAATAAGCTACTCTGCTCGTTAGTTGTATCGTGTGAGGAGCTGGAAGTTTGCAATCTGTGTAATCAGCTTGGCTCTCCTGGCAGAGGTGAAGTTTCTACTAACTCACTGTAGCAAAAGAAAGGCAGGAGTCATTGCTGTCCTTTCAGCTGTACCAGGGAGGAATGATTTCTGCCCAGCAAATACTAATATGAACGGTCTTAAATGATTGATTGTTTTCTACAGATAGCTCTAAGTGAGATACTGACCTATGCCAGAACTGACCTTAATTGTTCTAGATTATGTTTACATGTGTGTTTCTTAGTTTCTCTGAGCTGAAGCTTGCAGTATTGACTAACATGGGGTCTTCCTTTTAAATGGTCTAGGTCTAATTTGGATTAACAGTATTACTAGTTTCTCACTGCATGTGTCTGACTCCTCTTTATGCTGCTCTTTGAGTCCTTTGACTACTGAATTCTCTGCTATAGTAAAAGCAAATGTTTGGTCTCCTTGTCACGTTAGATAGTTCATGGCCCACCTCTTATCTTCCCAGCTGCTGTGTCATCGCAATCCCTATCATGGCCCCTCCACCGATGGTGTTAGCTTCTGTTCAGTGGTGATCCCTTTTCTGTCAAAACCTTTTCCTGTTTACTCTGCCAGAATAGACTGCGTGCGTGCCTCAGCCTGGCTTATAAATGCACCGTAGGCTTTATGTTGTTGACTGTCGATCCTCCAAATATATTTGACTATATGCAATTTAACATTGATTTTACAATTTTCATATTGTATGTTTAATGTGATTTTTGTAATGTAGTTTTTGCAAATAACTGGTACACAGTGAGACTCATCACATTACTATGGATATCCTTCATATGTTCTTCTCTGTTTCTTTGAAATTGTATATTAATTAAGGTGAAAAGGTATTTGGGTTTACTGTCCCTGAGTGTATGTTCTTCTGTCGCCTATTACAGGAGAACATTTTTGTACGTAGGTGCGACAGTAATGTAAATAGTGTAGGGGGGAAAAAAGGTGTTTTTTGATTGTGATGCTACTATGCTTTGAATGGGGCTTAAAGAGTCACCATATTCATATTTTCTGGGTTCGTGGTTGCCTTCCTCTCTGTGAATTATTTTTTCTGCCTGGTTTCATTATTAGCTATTATTGTTTTACTGTCCCCTTACCTTGTTTGTGCTTGTTTTCCTTTTTTCTCTTCATTGTTACCCATTTCCTAGAGACCAAATGAGAGGCTTAGCATGCTGTCAGAAAGACCAAGAGAAGATACAGTGTTGGAGGAAACACCGGTTAGTACATATACTAATTAACACTTTTTGAACTTCCAGCACATTACTACTTTTGGACTAATTATTACATGGATTCTTTAATTTGTCAGATAAAGCAGTTGCCTTTTCTTTGAAACTCCTATTAATCATTACTGCATCAAAACATCTCTCATTGTACTGTATCTATTGTTTTATTTTATCCCAAAAGCAACATTTTTCATCGAGTTATGAAGCAGAAGCTTTTTTGGGGTGGTGGTGGGGTGTTGCTGTTGCGTGTCTTAGTTTGTCAGTGACTATCTTGTGTAAATCCTAGCTGTACGTAACTCCTTTCTGTCATGTTTCNCAAACCTCAGGGGTACATACCTGAGAGAAAAATAACAAGTCCCTGTGGATAGTGTGTGCATCTCTAAGTGCACTAAATTGTCTTCTGTGGTTTTAAGCTTGCATTTTCTTTGTAGGTCCAGCAGTTCTTGCCTTCTCTTCCAACACAAGTCACCCATGACATCAAGTTTCAGGTTGGAGATCTGGTTTGGTCCAAGGTGGGAACATACCCGTGGTGGCCTTGCATGGTTTCATGTGATCCACAGCTTGATGTTCATACCAAAATTAATACGAGAGGTAAGGGAGGAAGATCTTTGCCAGAGTATATCAGGTGTCTGTAGTTCTTCCTTTATTAAAAATATCTTATCTTTGAACTCCCTTTGTGGGATGAATTCTGCTTGTGTGTATGCTAAACAGGACTATTCCTGAAATGTATAAAAACAAGTGCCTGTTAAATTACCTCTGCAGGTGAGCCTGTGCAAACTAGGCTTGTGCACAGATGCCCCCACTTTTCGCAAGTCAATGTATTTGTGAGAAGACACTGATAAGTGTGAGAGTGTTCAGTGTGGGCAAGTTATTTATCTTCCCATCTTAAACTGTTATAAATCTAGGCCCATCATATTTCTAAACTTTAGCTAGGTACTTCCACCTGCAGGAATTGAGTAATGTGGAGGAGGAAAGCGTAAACTAAACCAGCAAAGCGATGTTGATAAAACTGCTGACTAGAATTTTTCATTTTCAGGTGCCCGTGAATACCATGTTCAGTTTTTTAGCAACCAGCCAGAGAGGGCGTGGGTGCATGAGAAGCGGGTTCGAGAGTACAAAGGACACAAACAGTATGAGCAATTATTGGCTGAGGCTGCTAAGCAAGCCAGCAACCACTCTGAGAAACAGAAGGTATGATGAACACTAATTGTGTAGAGGGTTATCGACAGTGCCTGTGTAAGTGAAACTCACGTGGGGCAGTTTGAAACTCTGTAGTACTTCACCCTGTAAAGGGTTGTCTGCATTCACTGGCAGAAGTGTTTTTCACAAAGATAATGAAAATGTTTCCATACTCTTACGACTTTCATGTGAAAAGGCTGATAGCTGAACCTACTTTGTCACCTCCTCATGATGGTACTCATCCTGGCCATTTGAGATAATTTTACATCTGTATTAGAATATTGAAAACAGTGCCTGTGTGTTCACTATTAACCTGTTCTTTGGAAGATGCAGTTTTTAAAGGACTCTCTTCCAGCCCCCGATAATAGTGGATATGTTCTTTTCCAATTTTTTATTGGAAAGGAAGTGTTAGCTACAGGAATTACGTACTGTGTAGATGAACTACTTCACTCCATATTTATGCTAATCAAAATACTGATGTGGCAGGAAAAGAGTGTTCGTAGAAAAACAAGGAGGATTTAAAAAGTAGATAAATCTGGATTAATTTTGTGTCTCATAACAGAATTACAGGCTTGAATACCTCCTGTTCTTGTTTTTAGTGAAGTTGTAACTTAGGGTAGACACTTTTAGTTGTGATGGTCATCTGATCCAGCTCGAGTGTCTGCTTGTACTCTGAGCAGGGGATTCACTGTCCACCTTTCAAAAAATACACTGTAAATGGAGAGCAAACTTAAATCTGCTGCCTGAGAGATTTAAAGAACCTCAGGATTGCATTTTAAGTGCTATATGTGGCAAAATCTTCAGTGTAATTAGCTACTTGTCTTTGTTCCTTAAGATTCGCAAACCAAGGCCGCAAAGGGAGCGTGCTCAGTGGGATATTGGTATTGCCCATGCTGAGAAAGCATTGAAAATGAGTCGGGAAGAAAGGATAGAACAATACACCTTCATTTATATAGACAAAGAGCCAGAGGAGGTTTTGTCAAAAGCCAAAAAGACTGCTGCTTCTAAATCAGAGACCAAGAAGAACCGACGACCGAAGCCGGCGTTGAACACCCAACCAGAACATGCCAACGTTGTAGCAGCATCGCCTTCAAATGCTGAGGTGCGAAGACAAAGCCAACGGAGGCAGTCAAGTGTGGAAGAAGAGGAGCCACCTCCTGTGAAAATCGCATGGAAAACAGCTGCAGCTAGAAAATCCTTACCAGCTTCAATAACCATGCACAACTTGGATCTTCAAAAATGTAACATGTCTCCAGTTGTTAAAATTGAACAGGTTTTTGCCCTTCAGAATGCTGCTGGCGATGGAAAACTCATCGATCAGTTTGTTTATTCCACTAAGGTATGTACTTTGTGTAGCGACTCCTCTGTTGTTCATAAATTATCCCAAATCTGTCTTACTGTGGAGCTTAAACTTGTGTCTATCAAGCACTCACAATACATGTTCCTTTCATTGGAGAGATTAAATCTAACAAAGGACAGATGTGACAAAAGAATCTTTTAGTGCACTGAACTCTTAATTTCAGTACATCCTAAAGTCTCTGGCAGTAACCATTTTGACTGGGGGGAGAGGAGCTCCCTACAGATGGTCACATTTTTGCTCATAACACGTTCAAAATATTAAAGCTGTTTAATTCCAGCTTTCTAGCTGAAATAATCCAGTAGTTCTCTGTAAATCTTAAAATCAGTGGATTTGTGGGAAACAGATGAGATGACAAAACTGTTAATAATGTACTAAAAAGTAATAACTACATTTTGTGTAACAGACTTTTAAAATGAGTTCTGCCTCCTAGCTTCCTTCAGGTGCACAACAGCTTCTCACAGTCAGTGTGAGGAAAAGGTTTAGGACTATTTCTCTGCCTCCTTCTTCTGCCTCTCTACCTGGAGGGTATTTATTTCATCCTAAGCATTATAGAGAAGGTAATGTTTAGAAAAGTCACTGGAGTTTTGGTTTTGGTTTTTTTGGGTTTTTTTTCCTCCTTGTGTGTAAGGGGAGATTGAGAGGGATGGAAAGCTCTGCAGGGAAGCAGCTCAGTAGTAGATATAATCATGTGTATGTGTTGCACTGAAGAGCATTGAATGTTTCTGTTCTGCGATTTAGGATTAGATCAATATGCCTGTTACCAACAACGCATATATAAATAGGTTAAGACAATCTTTTCTCTTCTTTCTTTTTAAGGGAGTTGGTAACAAAACAGAAATAAGCGTCAAAGGACAAGAGAAACTTAATTCTTCATCAAATCAGAGAAATGAAAAAGCAGCAGTGCAAAATGTGTCCTCTCCTGAAACAACTTCTGGGTCAACAGGTAGGCAAAATTGCAGAATCCTCGTCTGAAATTAGCAGTCTAGCATTTAAATTCAAATATCAAAAGTGACATTTTCTCATTAGTTAAAAATTATTATTAACATTTTTCTGTTTGCATAATAGTTGTAACAAGCATGAATAATGTAACACATGATGAGCCCAGATGCTTGAGAAACACAGGATGTCTTTGTGATGGGATTAGCTGGTTTGGCCTCTGAACTTTTAGCGTCTGCAATTTACAGTATCTAAGTCAACTTTATTAGAAGGATGGATGCCTTGTGGAGAGCAGATGGCAAGCTGTTTTAGAAGACAACACAGTGGATGTGTGTTAGCAGAGTACTGTAATGGCTTTTGGCACGAAATGTAAAATACAACAGCTGGGATCAAAGGAAGAGTATCTGGAAGTGGCGTAGTGCGATAAGGAATAGCTCTGAATCAGGATGGGTGCTTTCCTAGACTTTGTTGTTGAGTTCCTGCATGACCTTTGTAAAGGATAGTGATTTTCTTAAACTGCTTCAACTAACTTCATCAGCAAAATGAGGTAATGCTTGACTTCTGAAGGCATTTTAGGGGCCCCATCATAAAGCACCAAGTTTTGAAGTAACATGTCTGAGGGAGAAGAACCACTGAAGCAAATAATGGAGGTTGAGGCTGAAAAGGGAAAGCCTGGAACAAGCTATTTGAAGTTTAATTTGTAGTACAAGAGTAGAGAAGGAGGAGAAAGATAAACGGGATGAGTGCTTTCTAGGCTTGGAACAGGAAAAGAACATTTTTTTTTCATGTTTTGATTTTTGAGAAATAGCTAATGGGAATGCTTCCAGAGGGATTGAGCTTTTCCCCACCAGCAGAAATTTCCATGCGGTATGTCCTCCATCCTCAAGAGAAGACAGATACCCTTTGGTGAAAGGATGGAGGTTCCTGAAAAGAGGCAGTTTTGAGTCATCCTAAACCAAGAGCTTTTCAAGTTCCTCCAGCCCTTACAGTGACTTCTGTTTTTCAACCACAGATTTTGTACAGGCAATGTAAAATCCCCCTTAACTATTGCATGTTTGTTACTGTGCTTGTAATCATACTCTTGGTAGAGTCTCAAACATACTTAGTTTTATATTGCATATGTAAAAATAAATTTTAGGTTGCAGCAGAACACCTTGATTTTCTTTCACAGTAGGATGTACAAATGCTCATGGTATGGAAGCAAAAAAAGGGGGGAGACTTACTATAGTACACATGCTAAAAAAACCCCGCTCTTTTCTTCTTGAGAAAAAAATCTCATAATGTTGCCAAGTGTCACTTCTGCTTTAACTATCCGTCTGTTTGGTTATCTCTTTCTTTCCAAACATAAATGAGATTCCCAAGTCAAAAAACCTCAGTGGTCAACATATGTGAGATCACAGTCCTCTGCCAACATGCTTCAGTTTCTGTACTTGTATAGTTTTTAGGTAGGCTTATTTTTATATGCACTATTTTGTGGGCTGTATTTGGGGACTTTACAATACAGGCTGAGTACTCCGGATATTCTGGTGTGAGTGGGGTTTCCTCTGTTGTTGTTGACAGTGGTTCTTCTTTCCAGTTTTAGTTGCTGTAGCTACTTCTGTTTTTTCAAACAGTTGCTACTTCTAATTGCCTTGCAGCAGGAGAGGGGATCGTTGTTTTGTTTCTCTCACCTGGGAACTAAAGGCTTCACCTTCACAATGGCTCTTCAGACGTAGGGGGGTGAGA
>VYZV01029825.1:1121-29144 GCA_013401275.1 Pandion haliaetus
AGACCAGGCAGATTTAGTGAATGGAAACAGAATGGAAAAGGATTTGAAGCTCTGTTCTGTCCTTGCTCCTGTGTCTCTGGACATTTTGTGTCACGCTGCTGAAACAATCTGAGTAAGGTCAAAGTTTGCCAGGCACAAGGCTACCTTCTTCTTTAAAAGGGTATTTCAATACATCAGCATGTGGATTTCACTAACCCAGTAGATAAGGGAAAAGTAGTCCTGCTACAAATCAAAACACTGTCAGCCTGCTCCCATTTAACCATTTATCAAGGGGCTTTTTTTGCCTGTGGCTCTCAGTTTGTTACCATCTCTGGATAGCACAGTGTTAAATGGCTTTTTTGTTAATAAAGCACACAAATTGGAGGATTGAAATCTGTCTGATTTTGGACTTTACAGTGAAAATCCAAAATTAGAGGCAAATGAAAATGGTATTGGCTACACCTCAAGCAAATTTTTATCATCTGAATCTTGTGATTATTTTTTCCTTTTGTTGGTGTTTGGGTGGTTTTTTTTTCATATTATCCTAATGAGACTACTTGTAATTTCAGATTAGGAGTAGAAAAATCTCATTTAAGTATTTGCGACTGGATTTTACAATTTGCAGAAAAAAAAAAGGGGTGTGTGTGAAAGAAACCTTTTGTGAGCTATATTTGGGACAACAACTACTTCTGTTTCCCAAACTCTTGTCAGAGAGTAACATTTTAACACTTTTCCTCAATATATACTTGTCCATGTCTTCTAAAAGCTTCTCTTCTAGGGCTGTTTCCTACTTTTCAGTTTCATTTAAAAAAAACCCTCTCGATTGTTTCTAATGATATTATTATTATTTGCAAAGCATGTATTTTCTAATGACACTGTCCCCCTAACTCCATTTCGCTCATTTTATGCCCTGTATATGAGAACAGTGATGTCTTCTTGTTCTCAAGGCAGGCACAATCCATGGCAGGTATCACAGTGACAGTGATTCCCCAAATCACGCATATAGGTCAAAAAGCTTTCCAACAACATACAAACAAAATAATGAGATTTTCTCTTCTTATGTTATTCTGAGCGTGGATACCCACAGTATCATGCTGTGCCTTAACTATACATAAGTGCATGCATCTCTTTTGATGATTTTACTATTGATGGCAAAATCTCTATGTTTTGAATAGAGAGATTTTTTTCCAAACTCAACTCACATCCAGAATTTCTGGAAAAAAAAGAAAGTGATTAGTTAAAATGGGTTATCAGGATATTGCCAGGTTGGTCTATAGAAAGATTATTTTTTTTTAGAGAGAGAGAGAGGCAACCAAAGGTATGATCTCTGCTAAGTTGAAAAGCATAGGGAGAAAATGCTGAAAAAAGAACAGATCTTCTTCAGGATTTTCTCAACAGAACATTTTAACACCCAAATCTACCAGCACTAAAGCTGGTGTTTACTGTAACCCTCAGAGGTGCTTAGGATTGAATGAGTTTGTGGAAGTGCCTCTGCTACATAAGGTGAATTTATAGGAAGTTGCTTATCTGATCGCTTGTATCGGAGGTACTCTACAAACTGGAGGATGAACTCCAGAGCAGTTTCAGCTAGCCTGGCACATAGACAAGATATCCGTGCTAGGAAAATGACCTGTAGTTTCATGCTTATGAAAATCGAGAGGTCAGGAATCCCTTTCCACTTTTTCCTGACTCCTGGGTTAGCACAGTAGTCTACTGATTGCTCCTTTCTGCTTTGCCTCTACATCTCCAGACTATGGATGCACCTTCCTAACTCCTCTTTACTTCCCAGTTCAAAGCTTACTTACATAGACAGTGTGCAGTATCTACTGTACTAGTTGCATAAATGAAGACTTCAGCTGGAAACAAGGAAGAAAGATTTATATTGTTTCCATTTAGCATGGATGGAAAGAGCCATTAAAGTTTATTTTTTAGTCTAATTTTAATTCTGAAACTTTCAAGTAACAATGTTTAAGTTCTTCACAATGATCATTTTCCTTTTACAGTGGCCTCTATACTTATAATTAAACTAGTTACACTAATATAAGTACCCCTAACTATTTCCCTTTTTTAAGCCTAACCAGAGAGATAAATGGTGGATAGACTGATTGTTTCAAATCACAAGTGTGAGGGAACAATTACGTGTCTGTTAAAATGCTGTACCAATTCTTTAATTAAATTATAGTTTTATTACCTGTGCTTCAGTGCTGCATTGAGTATTTAATATTGTATCTAACCATTGGGTGATATCTGGAGAGAAAGGAAAGAGTGAATGTAGATATGCTCAGTGGCTTCCTGAATTAAAGATGGTTTGATTAATTAAAGACACAATGACATTTTCACTATAAATTGAATGTATGGCAAATCAAAAATAGTTTATTTCTAAGTTAAAAAAAATGAATGAGTAGAGCATACTTTTCACTGCTTTGGAGTAATGAATTGGAGAATGTAATGTGAGGTAGAATGAGGAAAATCCCACTGCACAGTAGATCATAGTGTGTGTGGTGCAATGAAAGCACAGGTTGTATATACCTGAGAAGCATAAAGCACATTCAGCAGTACCTCGAGCATCATGTCATGAGTGTTACCACTAGTAATAGAAAGTCATCCACTCTGTATGTAAACAAACGCTTCCTCTTCTCATATCTCTAATAAGACTACATCTCTCATTTATTTACTTTCATCCCAGCATCCACTAACATGTAAATTGTTACTAGGGCATTTTATGACTCTGGTTAGCCTGCCCGGTGACAATAGGTGGGAGGAATCACAGCATGGTTGAGTCTGAAAGGCACCTCTGGGGATCATCCAGTCTCACCCCCTGCTCAGAGCAGGGTCAGATACAGCCGGTTGCTCAGGGCTGTGCCCAGTCATGTCTTGAATATCTCTACAGATGGAGACTCCACAGTGTCTCTGGACAACCTGTTCCTTGGTTTGACCATGGCCACGGTGAAAAAAAAGTTTCCTTAAGTTAAAGTGGAATTTCCTGTATTTCAGTTTGTGCCTGTTGCCTTTCATCTGTTCATTGGCACCACTAAGAAGAGTCTGTCTGCAGTTTTTTTACGTTCCCCCATCAGGTATTTATAAAGATGGATAAGATCCCCCTGAGCTTTCTACAGTCTGAACAGTCTCAGCTCTCTCAGCCTCTCCTCATATGTTGGCTGGTGGTGGCTTGTCTGGATCGAGCTGAATCAAACAGGCTGGAAACTGTATGTCGCAGTGGCTTGTGGGTAGTTGCATCCCAGTGCACAGATAGCCACTTGTACACTGAGTATGAGACTCCTGAAATTGAATTTGCCCTCACACTTCCCCTCTGCTGGGACTGGCCTTTTTTAACTTCTCAGGGTAAAACTATGACAGATCCCACCTGTCTGATGCATTCGGTAAATAATTTCTTTCACCTAATCAGCATCTGTGTCTTGAGCATAATGTCACAGAGCAAATGATTGTCTATGCTGCTGTACAACAGGCAGAGTCCTCCAGCAGGATCATGTGTGAGATACACACAAGAAGGTGCAGTTTCCACCTTTCACAGTTGCTGTAGCCCCCATCCATTCCATTGTCTGATATACTGATGTCTCAATGACTGAAGTAGAGGAAACAGAAGGATTTCTGTGTTGCCTTTGGGCCAGCCAGTGTTGCCAGCAATGCTAGAATGCTCCCCCTGTACTTTTGGATACCGGCCATTACAATGGTATCCATTGAATGGATGCAGGAGGGTCCAGGAGGACATCTCTGAACACCCAGTGTACCCCCAGAGTGCCTCTGTTATAAAGAAGCTCTCTATTCATGCTTGGAACTAACACGCTTTTGTAGCTACATGAGTAATGTAAAAGTAATTACTGCCATTCAGCATCTCACCAATGCAGTAAGAAAGTGAGGACAAGAAAGGAGGCAAGTTGCAGCAAATTCTTCTCCCAGATCATGTAGTGTCCATCATTTTATGGTATGCAGGTGACTCAGACCACCACTCTTCCCTGTCACATGTGCTTAGCTCATCATTCCTACCTGGATTCACTTGGAACAGACAGTGCTTGACAAACAGGAAAGTAGAGTAAGTTAACTGTTCAGTCAAAGTATTTGCTTCCCTCATTAACCATGTCCTCTGAGTTGTAGGTTAACAAGAGTAGATGTTTAAAAATACTGCTTTTTCATTTCTCAAATTAGAGAATAAGGATGTACCACCTGGTTAAAACAAGTCTGCAGGAATCACATTACTATCTATGAAGGTATGCCTTGCACAGTAGAGAGCAAATAATTCTGTTAGGGAGTACTAGACGCCCTGACAGAGGAAGCAAGGTGGCTTGTCTTACTGATAACTATCTGGAAAAAAAAAAAAAAATTACTCTTCTGAAGGCAATGGCAAACTCTTTGGCATCAGTAAAGTAAAAAAAAAGATCTCCTGAGTTTGGAGGGAAAAAAAGAATTGTAGCTCTGGCTTCATTCATTATTGGTGTGACATAAAATGTCAATCATATTCAAGTTGCATTCAGATTTGCAGGCTATAGTCTAATGGTCTAAAAGCATTATACATTGTAACATTACATGAAGAAAATATGTTTTGCTGTTTCAGTCTGAATTCAAATGTATCTATTACAGGTCAGTTGCAGCCTTTGGTAGAGCTGAGCAAGAGCCAGCATTTTTCCTTTGAAGGAAATTCATGATGAACTTTTCCATTTGTGTTGGTGTGGAAATCACTGTGTTCCTTCAGGGAAGTTTGGTTCACTGACACAGTCTTTTCTGACAGAAAAAAGTTTGGGTAGAAAATTTTCAGTTAGTTCAAGTATTACAACTTACAGAGAGTATCTTTATGAGCAAGCCCCAAACCTTATTTTAGCCTGAATCAATATTTTAGCTGTGTCTAGATTTCAGGGTAGGTGCATTCTGTAATTTGACCCTGTATTGGGTTTGTGTGGCAAGGTTTTGGTCATGGGGCAGGGGAGTGGGGGTGTTTACAGGGCTGGCTTCTGATGAGAAACTGCTAGAAGCTTCCCCTTTGTCTGACAGAGCCAATACCAGGCGGCTCTAAGGCGGACCCGCTGCCGGCCAAGGCCGAGCCAATCAGTGATACTGGTAGTGCCTCTATGATAACATATTTAAGACGGGAAAAAAGTTGCAGGGAGACAGAAACGGCAGCCAGAGAGAGAAGTGAGAACATGTAAGAGCAACAACCCTGCAGAGGAGGAGGTGCTCCAGGTGCCAGAGCAGAAATTCCCCTGCAGACCATGGGGAAGACTATGGTGAGGCAGGCTGTCCCCCTGCAGCCCATGGAGGTCCACGGTGGAGCACATATCCACCTGCAGCCCAGGGAGGACCCCACACCAGAGCAGCTGGGTGCCCAAAGGAGGCTGTGACCCTGTGGGAAGCCCACGCTGGAGCAGGCTCCTGGCAGGACCTGTGGACCTGCGGAGAGAGGAGCCCACGCTGGAGCAGGTTTTCTGGCAGGACTTGTGACCCTGCGGGGAACCCACGCTGGAGCAGTCTGTGCCTGAAGGACTGCACGCCGTGGAAGGGACCCATGTTGGAGCAGTTCATGAAGAACTGCAGCCCGTGGAAGGACCCACGCTGGAGAAGTTCATGGAGGACTGTCTCCCGTGGGAGGGACCGCACGCTGGAGCAGGGGATGAGTGTGATGAGTCTTGCCTCTGAGGAGGATGAAGTGGCAGAAACAACATGTGATGAACTGACCCCAACCCCCATTCCCCATCCCCCTGCGCCGCTGAGGGTGGTAGGTAGAGAACCCAGGAGTGAAGCTTTGCCCGGGAAGAAGGGAGGGGTGGGGGGAAGGTGTTTTAAGATTTGATTTTATTTCTCATTACCTTACTCTGGTTGTTTGGCAATAAATTAAGTTCATTTTTACACAAGTTGAGTCTGTTTTGCCCATGACGGTAATTGGTTAAGTGATCTCTCCCTGTCCTTATCTCAACCTACAAGCCCTTTGTTATATTTTCTCTCCCTTGTCCAGCTGAAGGGGGGAGTGATAGAATGGCTTTGGTCGGCACCTGGTGTCCAGCCAGGGTGAACCCACCACAGACCCCTAATGGCATCCCGCCTGAGGGTACTTACTGGCCTCATTCTCTGTGCACCCAGGCACACTGCTTCCTTCCGATGGGCACAGGTGGAGGTAGGTGTCATCACCGTGGCTAGGTGAGGGAAGGGAGAAGTGTAGGTGTATCCCCAGTATACTTTTTCTACCTACAACTATTTGAATTATCTTACTGCATTTCAACCTCCCCAGGGATAACCATGCAGTTTGGCAGGTGGTGCTCCTGTCTTCTCTACCTCTACTTATTAATGAAAGAAAGTGTTGTTCACCGGAACTAGTAGCATCACATGACAAAGTATGAATTATGTTTTAAATTTGAAATGGTTTAAAGTATAACAGAGGTCTAACAAACCTTTTCCAACTGGATATTTTCAATATCATTCACTGATACGCTTGAAATGCTGAGGTTTCCTTTGGAAACTGGCATTTAAAGCAGCGGCACTGAGTAAGTAAGTGAAGGTATCAGTGGCTTGAATTGTTTGAGAAACCAGCAATAATGTTAGGTTACTGCAGATTTACCAAGTGAATTCTTTACAAAGATTGATTATAGAGGAGAATTATTAGAAGGGATTATTTGACAGTCACAAGTGCTGTCATCTTTTGCAATGTTTTAAAGGCCAGGTTCTGCTTTGTAGGACTCTGAAGAAAAGAACTTTTTCAAATGTTAGGCACTGAAATGGGACAATAAAACCAATATGAAAGTGCATTCTCTCAAATTAATTTGAGATTAATGCTTTCTTTTGTAAGAGTCTTTGGAAAAGGTAATTTTCTAATTCTACAAAATTGCTCACCCAATTTACGTATACTTCTTTCTTTCAGAATGTGCCTTTAAGACTGTTCTGCATATCCCAGTATCGTATCTCTCACCCTTATGGTGTTCAGTTCTGTGCCCTAGTCTTTCATGCATAGGAGTAAAAAGGCACAAGTGAAGCATGCATTTGTTCCCTTAAGTATGCTGCTTAAAATGCTGTCCTTATTCAGTCCACGTCTCTCAGAGTTCTGGGTGAAAGAGTCCATTATTTTACTTAGTTTCCCTTCAGTTATTAAACTACATTGTGCCTTCTATTAGTAATGACAACGTAGAAGAAGCAGTAAATGTTGAAATGTCCTGTGGGCTCTACACCGCATTAGTCTGCCATTCTTGCATTACTGCATCCACTCTAAAACTTCTTAGGTATGAGCTATATATATGTATGTGTGTGTGGGAGAGATGGATGAGGAGAACGGGGAGCTTTGCATGATCTGATTGAACCACCAAACATCTGAGTCAAGACTCCCAAGGTAGTCAATGGGGAGAGTTTCGCTCTTGAACAGGGTGATTCAGAGCACCTGAACTATACAGGCTGCTTAGAGGGACTACAAATCAGACATTTTAAGTTAGATGGTATAAATAATCATTCCTTCACCCCCACGTGCTAAATTTGCCATATGGCCAACTGTAGATTCATGTCTGGATAGTTGTAAGCTAAACTTCTATCATAATCATAATGCATTTCAACCAATTATTTATTGTTGAGATAGCAACTCGAGTAGTTATTAGGCATCTGTTAACCTCCATATATATATTTGTCTATTTATCCCATTGTCTCACAGAATGCAAACAGGCAGAGTTATTGCTAAAAATAAGATAAATTTTAATAGAATTTGTATCAATTTACCTAAAAAGTGGCATATTCCCCTGGGATATTATGGAACTGATCTGATCTCTATGGAACACTGTGGAAAGTACTACTCTACAAAATCCTACGGTCACATCATACCCTTAGTTGAACTTCTTCAGTGTTTTCCATGTGCAATTCTCAAGAGAATTTGGTCTTCATGCTTTTGGTTGTAGTTATCTCTAACTCCTTTTTACTGCAATTATGCACATATTTTAATGTACAAAAAGTCTGCTGGAAATGAAGAAACTGTATTTCTCTGCTAAGGTTCTTTTCCTGGGAGTGATGGAGTATGTAGTCTCTCGCTGAAAAAAGCAAAAAGAACTACCACTACGTTCATGAGGACTTTGGCTTTATTTTCAAAAGGAAGTGAATGGGCCACTATAACACTCTGATGCAAATATATGACTTCTGTTGCCTTACAACTTCAACCCAAGTATTTGGTTTTGTTGGCTCAGGCTTCATGTTGCTTATATTAACACAATATACTCATGGATCTGGACAGCAATCTCAAATAACTGAAGACTAACTATGAATTAAGCATGTGTTGCTGTACAGTTAGATGGCTGTGCTATGAAATACTTGCTATTCAAAGCATTCAATAGGCTGTCTAGCAAGAAGCATTGGACTGCTTGTTAAATCATTTTCGGTAGAAAACCATGTTAAATGAATTCAAACACTATCACTTTTGTAGCATAATTCCATACAGACTAATGCAATGGTGCATAATAAAGAAGATCATGTTGCATTTGATGGACCTAAGTCTACTACAGGTGTATGGAAGGCTTTAGCAAAAGACAGATCATACTTTGAGTAATGTAGAGATTAAATACTGTTCAGATGACTTTGCAAGCTTGGCTAACTTGAACACCTGATAACAGTGAGAGGCCACAAAATTACTGCTAATTTTCAGTGTATGTTGGTAGTCTGAATTTTTTGTTTTTTCTGCTTGTTTGAACATCAGGATTATTTGTGCAACACTATTCCATCTTCTAATGTAAGCATGTGAGACATTTCATTACATTGTTTCAAAAAGGTAGTAAAGTAATTGTATTTGAATTTTAGACATGCTGCACTGCTGTAAAAAATTCTCAATGGAGTATACAGGATGTGATCTAAAAGATGATACACTTCGTTATGTTGCATTGCAAGTTTCTTTCAAGCTGTTGTAAAAATATAGTTATATATAGTGTCCAACATTTAAATGATATTTACTCTTCATATGCTAGAATATTTTGGAAAAAAAGTCCAAATTCAAAGAAACTACTTGATCACTTAAATCCCAAAATATTATTTTCAAAATGACAAAACGTAGTATTCCTTACAGTTCAGTATGACATAGTAATTCAGTTTTATACTTTTGTTATATACATGTTACATTGAAGGGAGCTTAGTTTATGTCCTGAAAAGTTTATGAGGAAATGTCAGGTATAACACATGATGGTCCTGGCATTAGCTGAAAGAAAGACAGGGGCAAGAGCAAGCAGTTACATGGCAATTTAGAGAGGGATATTTCACTGTATGTTCTAGAGAAGAATGAGTATGTAAATGTCAAACACTAAGCAGTTACCTAAAGAAAAAGATAAAGATTATTTTGGCAAGCTAAATATTTAAATAATTTAACAACAACAACAATAATAATAATAATAATTTATTTTATTTGCCATTGGGTTTTTACTATAAAATACAACCACCAAGAAAAATATGTTCCAGTATTTGCAAACAAAACAAAACAAATACATGTAAAACTTTGTTAATAGGGATGTGTCAGAGAAATTAACCACAAAGGTGTATTTAGTGATAGAAATACCTCCTCTTTTGGATTAACTTTTCTGCACTGGATGATGACTGTTATGGGGGAAGTCCTTAGCAAGAATGACTCGATGAGCTAAAATGAATTAGGCACAGATTTCTAGTCTTGATTTCTGGCTTGGGAGTTTGGGAGTTTGATCATGCCTATCTTAGCTGTACCACTCTCCCATCATATATGCGCCATCAACTCTTACTAACAATGGGGCACAAGTAAAACTAGGTTACTTGTAGTATAAAACAATTTGTAGCTCTCTATTAAAAAAACCCAACATATTTACAAAAGTTTACAGAACAAAATATCATTGCTATATTTCATCTGCATGCTTTTTTATACTGTAGTTAGAGATAATCTATTTAGATTTAGCAAATTTTCAGCATCTTTGAAGCAGAATATTTTCTCACAGTAAGGCTGCTGGTAAATGCTGTGAAAATCGGATTTTAAGTGCTTCTTTTGTGAGCAAAGCAGAATGTTTCATAAGAAAAATTTCTGAACATCATCCACCCATTTGGCCGCAGATTACACACTATTAAATAAATTAGGCAACAATTAAAGCATGTATATTTACAGAAAGCTAAAATAAGGATTTTCCCTAAATTGTTGTAAAATTTCATTGAAACTGTGCCAACTCATAAATTCATATTTTAAACATTAGGAAAAGCACAATAAGCATAAGTACATAAAATAAACGAGGATAAATCTAACTGGTTTTCCGTGTAACTGAGGATTTTGTAGACTGAGGTGATGTAACTTGGAGCGTATTTGTTATTTAAGTATAATTATGATAGCCATATTAGGTTTATTTAAAACACATTGTCTTTTATTCTTGCATGATCTTTAAAAAATTGACAAACATAGAGGATTAATCCAAGCATGGTTTTAAGCTGGCTATGAGATGCAATGAAAATGCTTGGGTAAGGGTTTGTGCAATATTTAAACAAATCTAAAATGAAAACCTAATTCCTCCAGTGCAGGAGTTTGGAAGTATCAAGGAAAGGAGAAAATGTATTATTGGTTCATCTTTGCAAGCAGAGGTTTCAAAAATGTATGCTTCAGTCAAATTATTTGTAGGTAACCCTTAAAAACTTACATCTGCTGTGAATTCAGTACCTTTATCATGTCCCTGGAACTGTAGTAGTAACTAATGCTGTCAGTACGTTTCTCAGGCTACAGGATTATAATTCCACTGAGCTCATGATCCAGTCATATTGTGGAACTCTTCTGAGCATATCTGGTCTTGGGATAAAAAAAAGTAATTTGTGATCTTTGCATGTGGAGTGGAATTTTATATTTAGCCGCTAGTGTTCTTCTAACCTCACTGCAACCCCTTCCATTCTCAATGAGCTGAGAGGGTGGGAAGACCAAATAAGAATAGACCAGTCTGACCATAACTTTTATTTTCCCATAGACTTTCATCTTTGCAGCCAAAGAATATGTGCTTATGATGGTCGAGTGAGTGCTTAGTTGAATAATATACTTCTGATCAAAAGAATAAAGCATTTTAGTTCCCCATCATATGGAATGTGTGCCTAGATTTATCTTTATTTCTTTTTTGTGTATTCTGAGTGGTATCTGATAGGAATTTAATAACTGCTTTAGTGGATTTTCCTACTGAATGTAATACTCGTGCAAGGCAAACATTCTTTGATATTTTATCAGCTGCCTCAGAGAAAGATCTTTCATAGGACTAGAATGTCAATTCTAATGTGTTTTTAAAAGAAGCTTTTTGAGCTTTACATCTATTGCTAGACAAATTGTACATTCCCCAAGCACACAGATTGGTGCAGCAAAAATGCATTAATCACAGCTTTTTGAGTGTTCTAATCATCAGTCCACGCTTAATATACAAATTTGCAGAAAGACAATTAGATAACTAATTTTAGTTCCTGTGCCAAAGGATGAACTATAATAAACTTTAAGTAAATATTAAGTGGAAAAGATTAACATTTTATGAAGCTGAGCCTTAAGCAATTAAAACTCAGTGAAAGATTGTTGAACTTATACCAGTAGTCTAATCACTTACCCAAAAGTATGTCATCACTGCGACAAGACAGTAGAACAAGGATAGCGGTCAGGTTTTTTTCTGCTGCCTTGGTTTATCTCATGCCGTGAAGTGGCAGTGTGTCTCTTCTACATGGGCTGGAAATTCACAAATGCAAGTGATGGTGGCCGGGCACTCGTATAGTGGTACATCACTGTGTCGCAACACAATACAGTGTTCTGAGCTTCTAAAAACACAGCTTCTTGGTGTGTAAATGTTACAAAAAGAACAGTGTAACATTTTATCCAGGTATGTCAGAATGGTTGTAAGTGCATTTACTAAAATAATTTTGCAGTATTTAGGAACAATAATGATAATACTACTATGCTATTTTCATAACTGTAATCAAGAACTCCCTTTCATTTTTCTGTTTGTTTCATGACCTAAATGTTTGCTAGTGGGAGGGAGGTATATTCCTTAATCTATACAAAGGTGTTCTGGAAATGCAAACCCAACCTTCTTTGGACAACTGACGTGAAAAAGTTACACTTTAGAGGGTGGGAAAGAAAGAACTAAGAAACAAACAATTTTTTTATATATGTAAACAAAATTTGACAATCAGAGAAGTGAGCATTTCTCAATAGCTGCAAAGTGTGTGTCAAGTTTTCATGAACTGTAATTCAACCATAGCTTATGACAGGAGATGAGAGAAGTTTAGATCCTACACAGGATTGCTTATACTGACTTTTGGAGATTATATAAAAGAAAGGTTTCTGGATTCAGCTGTCACAGTGCTGTCAGAATGGCTACCTGCTGGTTAAGGAAGAGTGAAAGCTGGCATCTCATCAGAAGGGCCTTTATTCACTGAAAATAATGAAAAACATACACACAACTTCACCATAACCTTCCAGCTGACAAATGTGACTTGTGCTATATTCATCCATTTATATGGGAAGGTGTTCTGAAAGGGCAGTGTCCTTCCCACCCCAGTTTTCAGGGACCTTCTCTCTCAGAGAACTTTGTCAAAGGAAAAGCTACAGAAAGACTGAAGAAGTACCAAATAAAAAGCTGAGATATTAAAAAGACAGTTCTGTGAATATAACTGTTTCTTCTACAGTGATGACGTGTCTGTTGTCTCTGTCTCCCAAGAAAATAATGAATTGAATGGGTCAAATTCTGCCCTCCTGTTGTTCGTATGGCTCCTCTTGACCTCAGTAAGAGACATGTTATCACATGGATGCATTATCTGAAGCTAATAACTCAGTGAACTATTCCACATCTCTCACACTGGGCAAGATGGAAAGCCCTCTGAAGTGGATATCAGGCATGGACAAAATACATGAGTGTGCACATGTGTGCCAGAGGTAGTTCTGCTGATGGAGCAAAATGTCTTGCTGCTTTATGTAGTAGTGTGTTAAGATACTTTATGAAATATTATTAATAAAATACTAAGCCATTTACCAGTGTATTCAGTATGGTGATGGAAGTTAAATGTTAAGGTTCCTGAAAGGGCATGCTTCCAGCCTGATATAAATCTAATACAGCCTCACTGACTTCATCTGAGCGCTGACTTTTGGCATTACCCAAGGTCCTGCTGCTTTCAGCTTATTTTCTCCCACATTTCTAGTTAGAAGCGAGATTAAAAAAATAAAATAAATGGAGATAGTCGCTTCACCAAGAGCATCATGGCAGCTCATAGGGAGGGTAGAAGAGAGTACGGAGCAGACATATCACAGTCACACTTTGTGCTATGTGATGCAGAGGGTGTGAACAGCCAGTCTTTTGGAAGGGATTGTAATAATTAACTCCAAGAGTCAGGTTGGTTTTCCTGTAATGCTAGAGTGCCTGCAGCGATGTATGTCAACATCAGCCAGCTCACATGCCTGCACATATGTTCTGTAGGTGAGATAGGTGACACTTTCATGTGATGAGACCTTGGGAAGACCAAACCAGGGTAAGAATTTCCACCATCTTCCACTTCCAAGCTACCTGTCAGTTCTCCCTTTCTCCGCCACGTCTTACAGACTTCTCTGCTGGCGCACTGGTACGAGTTCACCGCACTGATCAGGTTTGGAGTGTGGACATGCTCAGCCAGCAAGGTGTAAACCATGAGGAGGGTGTGAGAGCAGAGGGAAGAAACAGGCTTTGTCTGTGCCCAACAAATCAAACCACACCCATAGTCATAGACATTTTCTACAACTGTATCTCCGGTACTCCACTGCAGATTAATCTATGGAAGCAGCCTAAATAAATAGCGTATGCTTGATTTAAAAGATGCTTTTTTATTTGAGGTAGCATTCTATTTATTTCTGGGTTTGAAGATATTTAAATCGTGTTTATGCCAGCCAGTGTTAAGTGTTATGTGTACTGGAAGGCAGCAAAATTCTTTGGCAGTTAAGCAGAGAGGATGAGTTTTGAAGAAAATCAAATCATTCTGGCTTTAGTTTCACTAACAGGGAACTTGAGTTTTGTTGAAGTTTTGCAGAAGGTCAAAATGTAACCCTTGTCAGGTATAACTGCTCCCATAACTTCAGAAGCAAGATTCTCTTCTCTCCAGGTTATCCATCTTGCTCAATTCAATATATGCTTCATTTCTAGTCAAACTGAATAGAAGCTGAAAAAAAGAGGAATGCTTATTTTCAGCTAGTAATGCAGTATTTTAATTTGAGATACAAGGAGATCTGGATTAGTTGCCCTAAAATTTTGGCTAGGATGTTCTGATATTAATTGTTTGATTAGCTAAGTGCAAATAATATTTCATTTCTTTAACAAAAGGCCTATGTTAAAATTTAGAATGTTTTAATAAAGTTTTTTCCTATGTACAACATATTTGAGGCATTTTTATTTTTAAAAAATGTAAATACTTGCTTTGTTTACTTAAAATTGAATCAATTTTCCCTTTAAATACAGCTTGATGCAAATCACAAGTAAAATATGAAGCGTGTCCAGTAAACTGTTTACACAAGCTTTATCTTTAGTACATGGTACTATAGCATACAGCAAAAGGGAGTCCCTGCCAATCTATCTGGACCCTTAAAGTCAGCAGCCTGGAGTCAGATTTGGTCTGACCTGTGTGAACAGTGAAGAGGGAACAGTGTAAGGAAGGATCTTTTCTTCCTTTGTCCCACCCGTGCTGAACACCCCACACAAATCTGGACTTCATACATGCTGTAAGAGTGATTGCTAACTGGTCTCTGCTGGTCTGAAGTGCTCTGTCTTTAGTTCAGTTGTGTCATGGCTTGTCCAGGTGTGGACACAAGTACAACAAAGAAATAATCATAGTGAGATTATCTGATGACAGTTGTTTTTACTAACCTCCGGAAATTCCAGGAGAGTCCTTGTCTCTGAACTGTGGTGCCTTGGTATCATTTCATTCACAGTGTATTGGGGCACTTTACAAATTACATTTCCATGGCAACAATGTTCACAGTTATCCTAAACTTAAATACTGTCACCAAACATAAAATATGCAAAGCTGAAATATTGAATGCTCAAGTGTCCTTTTTTAAAGTCCTTGTCTTTAATACTTGTTTGAAAAGCCATGTTCAGTCTCCCAAGTATTGATCTAAAAGCTACATCAGCACTAAATCATGAGTGGTATGTGAGCTCTTATGCCTTAACGTTTTCAGCACGTGGAAAAGTGTCATGTCTCCATTTCAAGCATGCTTCTCATGTCTTGAGAAGTGTTTCAGTCTCCCTGGTGTGCAGGAAAGATGAGGCTAACAACACGATAGTGTTTGTACTTTAAATGCTGGTGTATTGCTCCATGCTGAGTCCAGGTTTACAAGTAAAATGGTGATAGTGGAGAGGCTGGCTATGGTCCTCACTGTTACCCCACTCTGTCTGGGGGCACAAGGGAAGAGCAAATGAGATTTTTTTAGTCCTGGTTTTGAAGGAAGGAAAGCCAGGATTTGGGACTGGAGAGGGCGCATGTCATGCCTCAGTAGGTCTGCACATCCAGAGGATGGTCAATGCCTGCGCACCTTGCACTCACCCAATGCTCGGATACAGCTGTCTTTATCAGTGCTTTCTCCAGGACTCAGCCCACCTGTAAGCCTCAGAAAAAGCGTGTTTGTGTCTCCGATGTGTAAGGACTCAGTGGTAACATCTGAAGAATAGTAAGAATAGCACTCCGGAGGCTTCACGGTATATTGGAGTGTGAAGAGCCAATTAATTTTCTGTTACCCTCACTGTCTTGAACTTAGGCCTTTCAGCAAAGAGCTGACAAGAACAAGCCATCGGTTTGGTTTGCCCCCTTTATATTATAACAAGTTTAGCTTTTTTCTGTTTGTTTTGTTGAAAGTAATTTTATTTTGTTTTTCAAGTACTTATTTCTTAAACTTGTAAAACAGGCAAACAAGCAGCCCCCTTCCTGTAAAAGGCACCGCAGTACTGAGTGAGGAACTGGTATATGAACTGAAGGCATTGCTCAAGAGCCTCTGTGGGGAGGACATATTTCCTTCTTCTAGACAAGAAACAAAATGAGAAGTGCAAACTTACCACAGCTCCCAGTTATTGAAGAAAACTGAGAGGTCAAGCCCAACCAGGTGTGTGATGTCCCCATGAACACATCCAAAGCCTGTTCTTTAAATCTTCCATCAGTGGAGGCTGGAGCCAGCCTGCTCAGGTGGGCTATACCCATGGTTCACTGTCCTTACTGTTTTGGGTTTTATTAATATCTGACTGAACTTTTCTAGTGCAATTTAAAGCCATTACACTTTGTTCTGCCCATATAGGAGATGGATTTATTCACTTTATATACCTGTCTTTTTGTGAAGTTGAAAGAATTACCTAGCTTTTTTATGCCCTCTGTAATCTTCTCTAAACAGCCTTTTCTAGTTCACGTACTGTAGATGTTCTTGTTATTCCCCTGTCTCTAATTACTTTACAAATTTTTAAGTTCAAGTAAAACCACAGTTTTTCAACCAGCTCAGAGTGGAACATCACAGGTTCAGCATCTGTGTTGCTTCCTATTGGAACTATGTACTGTTTTCCTCAAACCATTTCCCCAGTTTGTTCAGTTTTCTTTGAATTTGATGTCACCTGAAAGTTTAATTTAGGTTTATTTCTTTTCTGCTAGTAAAAATACTGAGTAACACTGGATCTAGGACAGATTCCTGTGGAACCCTGCCTCCTGTTTTACCAGCAAAACACTGATAAGCACCATTGAAAGATGCAGTGTGTACTGCCCTTGCACTCATTCTTCTGTTGGAGAACCAGCACATTAACACATTGCTGGCCTAAAACTATTTCAATTCTGGAGCTTTGCACAGGCGGGTATCTTGCCATATTGCAGTCCCTGTTATGTGATTGTACCAGCTCAAACTGCTGATCCTTTAGAGTGCTGAAACACAGGATTTGTAAAGGAAACTAGATTGACAAGAAATAGGAAAATTATTTTGCAAAATTCTTTGAACAAAAATTCTGTACTGGGACTCAAATGTTTTTTCATGACTGCTACAATAAATGAGAACATGCATGAGCTAAGACTAGAATTAATGCGGTTATAATTAAGCTGCTTTCAAAGTCATTAGATATTTTAAGCTGTTGAGCGATTTTTCCAGCCTATTAACTTTATTTAGATATAATTACATTTTTTAACATGTTAGTCTGAATAACGCCTTGATTGTGGTTTTACATATGCTACAGTGTAGTAAACATACTTCACAAAGATGTATCTTTGTTTTGGGTTTCTTGTACGGCCCAAGATATCTGATGATGAGTTGTTATGGGTTGGGGTTTTTTTGGCGGGGTTGCAGGGAGATGCTTTGAGTTGGTGATAGGTTTTTGTTTTGTTTCCTATTTGCATTTTTCTCTGGAGTTTTTACATTCTTTGTCATGGCTGTGATTGCTTCTCAGATTGTTGCCCCTTTTCCTTTCATGACTACTGTAATTACATCCCAGCTCTTGTGTCACAGTAGGCATCCTGATTGCCAAAGACGATGGTAGTACATGGAACCATTCCACAATTAAGAGAATCCCTATTTTACTAAGTTTGTGGAATTTAAAGCTTCATTTACTACTTGGCTTCTGGTGGCCTGACAAGAATTAAACAAGAAGTAAGAAATTGGCCATGTATGTCTCCCTGCACAGAGGTAACCCTCAAACTTCCAACCAGGAGCACCCTTGTTTGATGGATGGAGATTGATTTGTGACTTTTAAATACTTATGTCACATTTTAAGGAAAAGCAACACATTTCGCTTGTTAGGAGGATGTTAGGAAATCTCTGCCTGTGGACAGGAGTCTCTGAGAAAGGTTAAGGTGCTATGTTTGAAGAGTTTCAGGGAGATGAAGATTCAGGGACAGTTTCATTAATTCCCTTTTGCTTCATGAACACTTTTGAGTAGGCTAGAGAGGAGCGTTCCCAGTCCGTATTGATACTATGCTCTGTTACATAGGCATCTCTGCAATAGTTAACAAGGTATCTCAAATCAAGCAAAGAGTCTGCATTAGATCCAGTGACGTGCTTCTGAGTTTGATATAAGGCAGCTTATCCCTGCAGTGGAGTCCAGAGCACATCCAGGCAGTCTGGTCCACCATGCCAGTGCTGGGGGTAGTTCAGTACAGCCTGACAGGATCCCCACAGGCTGCTACTCAAAGCTGGAAGCTGCTAGACAAAGTAAGGATAGGGATGTTTAAAGACTTTTTCTTTTGAGTCCTTAGGCATCTTAGCCAGGGCTTCAGAAAACTGTCTGCTACTGTTGCCCTGGAGTGTCTTTTGAATTAGGTCTGAAGAACTTAATATAGAGTTTGTACAAGTGGTACAGAACAAAAATATTTTCATCTCTAGCATGTAAAAGCTTTTGCCCTAGAGATGAGAGAACTGGGTTCGGCTCCTTCTTCAGCTTCATGGGCTTTAAATCCTCCTACACTATATAACACTGACAGTGGAAAAAATACAAAACCACATGTGGGAACAAAGACCAAGACGGTCCTAACCACAGGTCATGCTCTTGATTGATCTAGTGAATCTTGTGTTATATTTGGCCTGTCCTTACCAGAGGACATGGAGGTCCTAGTCCATCCAACTTTGTCTACAACATGAGGCAATCTGCAGTTAGTGGATCGCGTGGATTGGTATGCCCAGAGATTGAGGGAGGAATTTGCTCACAATTTTTCTTATCTTCTAGGCTAATATTAAGTGAATATCACTTCCCTCTAGTCTCACCTAAATGCCACGTGCATCTGACAGTTTCAGCTGGTATCGTTTAGGTGTGATCTGGAAATGTCCACCAAAATGAACTGAGAGGGAAGGTGTTCCCCCGCAGAGGTTTTCAGCTCCTATCAGGTTTAGGTGTTCTTAGTGCAAGCCACCTTTTGGTCAAGTCCAAGCCACCTTTTGGTCACAGGCAGCCTCCTAATGTGGATTAAAGTCAAGCAGAGAAGCACCTCATGAATTCAGGCACTTCTCACATTACACAGGGATAAGAGAAGGCTTTGGTGGGGTGGGAGTGGAACTGATGCACTTCCATTCCTCTTAGCACTTTGGTGGATTTCGCTATTTACAACTAAAGTGAAACAAATCATCTCAATTATAAGGATTGTATGAAGAGATGAAACTCACTGATGAAAAGTGGGTAAGCTACAGTATTTAATTAATGGGTTTAATTACTGCATCTAATCATTGTGTTTAATTAATTACTGTGTCTAATTAAGATAACATTAGCTATGAATACGCTGTGTTGGTCTGGACAGAAAACCATCTCTTCGCTACCAGTCTCCCAGGGAGGATCAGCCATTACACATTGAACTGCCATATTCTTTGGATATTGTGCTCTTCCTCCCACATGAAGCAAGGAGGCATGCTTGGAGGGTGAGCTGGAGTTTCAGCTGCACTTATATAAGGCTTGTGCTGCTTTACATCTTTGTCCTTCTGTTTTGTTTGTGGATTATAACTTCACTCAGCTGTGACAATTTCACTGCTGGACTTCACAGGTAGCCACATAACTCTCACAGGAGTAGGGAGTCTGGATTAAGTACCTAAGAGCAAGGTGTTGTACCCAAGAAAGGTACTGTACAAACTTCAGTCACTTCAGTGACGCATAGTATTTTGCATTTCTTTCTGATCTTTCTAATTTCCTATATTGTGCTGCTGTGCCTGTAAATACAAGTAATATTTTCTGAAGGGTCTTTTTCATATCAGCATCGGAAGTAGTATGTGTGTGTTGCAGAACACCCAAACGATATTTATATAGACTACAATAGAGGGTTTGTGTTGCATGACGTGGGCTTGACGTGGGAATGTGTAAGGAGTATCCAAGGACATAGTTTGCTGGGATGGAGCTGGAAGACTGTAATGTGGAAGGAGATAACCCTGGCCTACATTTATCCATATTGTCTGCTAGGAGTGGTCCCTGGAGTGAATCAAATCTGGAAGAGTCCTGGATCTTCGTCTCAGAGGACATTAGTGGTTTTACTTCAAAGGAGAGTTTCAAAGTAAATACATGCAATATGGACAAACAGGCGTCCAGGCAGTGGGAGCTAACCAGAGAGCTTAGTTAACTGCCAGTAGATGTGTCCTGAGATTGTCTGAGGCTACTGCTAGTGGTGGTGGTTTGTTACTAGATGCTGGCTCAGTTCCTCATTTCCTCAGTCGTAGCTCCCCCAGCAGCCGCTCTGCAAACAGTCCAGCTGTGTGACAATGAAGACAGTGGCTTGTTATGAATGTGAGGATTTGGATACTCTGTTCAGGGAACTTTGATTTCTTAGGACTTGTTTCTTTTGTTTGTCTCCCAGAGCATTTATCTTGATGGAGTGCTGGATCCTTCTTAATAATTTTTGGTTTTGCTTGACAATATGTAGTTTGTTCTCAGGGATGGCTGTTGTGTTTGCATTGTAAGAACCACCTATCCAAATGAAGTACCTACTGTGGGCGTAAACTGAACAACCAGTATAGCACCTCTGCTAGGTAAAATATACAAATATATATGCAATTTTAATATCTCCATCATCTATGGGAGTACACCACCTTTACAGCTACAACACTCACCTCCCCTTTCAAATCCCCAGGAAGATGATGAGAGTTATGATACTTACCTGTATACGGAGCTTGGGCAAAGACAGAAATATACATTGAAAAAGCTGTAGTTGGACTCATTTTTCTGTAAGACTGAATTATGCATCCTTCAGCTAATATGCTTCAGAAGGCAAGGGTATTATTTCCTCCTTTTGTTCCTGAAAAACAAAGATTATGTCCAGTGGCAAGAGGTCATTAGTTTTCAGAGGAAATGATGTTTCTTCTGGTATTTCACAAAGGCTGAAAGACTGCCATATTTTGTCAGAAGGTACTCAGGTGAAGAACAGCTGACTGAAGGAAGTTGGAAGCTGTTATTTGGTGAAATTCTTCAGTGTTTCTGCAGTGGATTCTCTTACTCAGTTATTTATTGTAAAGTCTAGGATACAGCTGAGCAAATAATATGAAGAAATAGAACATGCAATCTGAATTTCTCTCAGAAGTTCCCAGGTGAATTGCATGCTTTGAATAGAACAGGTATAAAGAATGCTGAAAGGACTATGGTCCATTGCTCCTGGCTTGTCTTTGAACAAAGCAAAAAAAGAAAAAAAAATTTTGCAATGATTTAGTCTAATAACTGGAACTAATATAATTGGTCTGTCATTTATTTCTATAATGACTTGCAGTTTTCACTTATAGCCCTGAAAGTATAAAGTCACTGTTTCAGTGCATAATATTTTTTATAGTGTTTTTTTGGTTTTTTTTTTAATTATCTGAAGGATTTCTTATACTGAATTCTTAGGGAAATAAATGAACAGTGCCGGTGGTATTATACCTTTCAGCTTTTCTTGGCTGATTTGTGTCCCAAACAAATGCAAAACTTTTTTCTGAAAGCAATTTGCAGGAACACCGTGCACAAAACATTCATTAAGAGTCACAGTAGTGACAGGAACCAAATTGGAACAAGAACATGGCCATTACTATGTATGTCCAAACTTGATGGGCAATGAGAATAAACACAAACACAAATACAATTTCAGTGAATGTCTTTACTTGTGGAGAAATAGCTAAAGCATAGAAATCACATTTCATTCCCTTGTATTCACAGCTGGTAAAGAACAGTTGCTGTGTCTCAGCTTTATAGTTAACTGTGCTTTAAGGTGAACCACTACTGATACTGATTGCAACATAAGGTCAGAGATACAGCCGAGGCTATTTCCCTTTTAAGTGGACAGGAAGGATAAGAAATTGCTTCAGCAACATAATAATTTGCTGGCTGTTGGAGGTGAGGTAGGCAGAGGGCAGGGAAAGAACATAACCATCCAGTCGGTACCAGCACAGAGATATCGAATATGTACAGCTGTATAATTGGGGCTTGTGTCTTGCATTCCTGTGCTTCTTCTCAAATTAACTTTGAATTTCCATCTGAAGGCTTAGTTCTCCACTGCTGCCATGCAGAGGCATAAATATCTAAGGATCTGGTCAATCAGCTTTCAGGAGGGTGAGGCAGAAATTTTGTTGATGCAGAAATTATGTATGGATTCCTTGAAAATTTCCTTTTATGTTATTTGCATGCTTTTGCCCCTAGGCACTTGCATCAAGTTTTCCTCACTGGGGAAAGCTGCAATGCCCCCAGGATTTTGGTTGCTCAGTCATCCAGGAGACTTGCTCAACAGCACATCAGAGTCCTTTCTATACCCATGGGTTTTCTTTCTCTGAAAACCTGAGTGCAAGTGGGGCTGGTAGGTGCCCAGATCTTGGCCTAATATGAAGATGTCACACAGTGGGAGCACAAATACAGACCTGGGGACCTGAAAGCATCTCAGGATCAAGCATATAAATAATGTCACGGGGATGAGGAACTCAGCTGCTACCCATGGAGTTGCTCACAGACAAGACACCAAAAAGCCTCCATGTGTGGGGTGATAGTCCCTTTTCCCACAGGACCTTGTGAGAGAACCATTGCTCCTTACTGTCAGAAGACACAGGCCACCTCGACACCAACCTGCTCCTTGCAGTGCCGTGCCTTCCCGCTGACAGGGTCCAACCTCTTTTAGACAGGTAGCGACTGCTGGAAATCTTCTCCAAATGCTGGTTTGAGAATCCCCCATTAGCATCTTTATGTGATCTCATAGATGAACAACTATATCTTTTTTATTTGAAAAACAGAATAAATAAGTACAGTTACAATTTCTGGTATGTGCTGTTAGCAAATAAGACTGATAGGTTTTGTTGTTTGGATTTCTCACCCTCCCCCAGATTCAGCCACTTAGACTCAGCTAAGAATTACAGTTTAATTTATTTTAAGTAGAGATGTTCTGTTTTCAATTATTTTCTGTTACCTCCCAAAAGGACTGTTCTATCTGGGTATTTATTTTTCAGCTGGAGATTACTGTTACCATCCTTGGATCATTTATTAGCTGATGACGGTTCTTGCTGACTTGGTGGAGAGATTGCTGAGGAAAACTAATATACTAGCCTTCCTACTATATTAAGGACTTCAAGTTGTTTTTAACAGAAGTAAGGGAAAGAGGTTTTTTTCTCTTCACGTTTTAGCAGAGATCAAAACTGAATCATTTGTTTCCTCCTGAAATTGAAAGCAACATCTCTTAAAGAACATTTAAGTGGAAAAAACCTGCTGTACTGTGTTTCCTGTTCTTGCTCTAAGAAACAGCACACTAAATCCAGTGTTCATTTCCATATCAGTTACCTAAAGAATGTTATCTGAATATATCTGATGGACATTTTGCCTGTCACATTTCACTATTGGAGATACTGCTTAGATTTTGTAAAGCCAGTGTAATAACTCAGTGATCATTTAATTGTTGGGTCAGCCTGGTGAATATATGTTGCTTATTTGTTAAAGTACATAGTGAAGGAAGCATAATAAAGTACTTGAGCCACTTTGAACTGAAAATAAATCAAGAAGATAATTCCTATAATTTTAGCAAGTTTTCTTGTTTTCTTTTCTAGTCCTTAAGTACTTTATGATTACAGCAGAGTAATATGTATACCAAACTGTTGTTTCCAGGAATGGTAGCTGTTAGTCTGTTGATCAGCATGTCATATATGTTTTGGGATATCCCCTTATCTTTTGGCAGCTCTATTTGTATTGTTCTTAAATGACATTTCAGTTGAAAGCTTTAGGGCAAGCTCTGCCTCACAGATGCAAAGGAACAGACCACTTTTCATTCAGTCCCACCCTCTTCCATTTTTCCCATTTTCCTCTCTGTACAAGTGTGTGAATGTGCATGTTTTATTCAAAAAAAGAAAAAAAACAAAAAAACAAACAAACAACAAACTACCAAGAAAGAAACCATTGGTTTTTAAAAGAGACCTTTTTTTTTTTCATGCTTTTGACCATACTTTCTCTGTTTCTTCTATGAACTTTTATGTAATTAGACCTATGGACTCTGTTTGACAGTGTTGTGTTTTGTCCTTTTCATTGCCAGAATTTCAGTGTCGGGAGGACTCTTCATCACTGGCTAGCACAGATCTTGCAATACAGCCCTGACAGCCTGACTGGTCTCAAATTCAGAGTCACAAGAGGAGCTGCCTAACAGATATTGAGTGTTATAAATGGGCTGTCAAAGGAATTCCTCATTTTCTCCATCCCCCAGCACTTGTGCAAGCATAAATAATAACTGTAAAGCTTTCTCTGTAGGGCTTTCTTTGGTTAGGGGTCCTCAGCAATCACACAATCTGACATTCACAGAGTGCAGGAGTGGAATTTCTAGATTAGAGTGATTTTTTAATATTAAAGCCATTTGTGAATACAAATTTAAAAGCATATGAGCATACATATGTCTACTTTGGAGTTACCATCTGCCCATAGCATATACATGCTAGCTGGCATTTTGGGAAAAGCTGAATCATCTTTTTTTTTTTAATTAAAGTAGCATCTATCACTATGTACATACCCCAGCTCAATAGGCATCTGATGACCAACTCTGAAGATAGTGAATGCATGTAGTCTCTGTTGCCTTCATAATACATTAATCTTTTGGGTGTAATTTAATGACAGGCAATTGCTTGATTGCTGTTTCTCTCTATAGAATCGCTCAAGGATGTTAATCTGCGGTGTGATAATGAGCGAATTTTTTTTAATGTCTGGTGCTAGTGTTCCACAGGGTAATACCAAAAGAGGCGATTTCCAAGTAGGATATTCCTGCTGAATAACCAAAGTAGCCAGAATAGTAGAATTCACTAAAGAGCTACATTAAACCGTTTTTTGGGGTTTTGTTTTTCTTCCGAGCTAGAACTATGAGCTGTTGCACTTGCTTTCAAAGAGCAAATATTGTTACTATGTGTATTTGTGATACAGAATAGCTGTGAATGACTGCACTGGAAGCAGAGAACACTTACTACTAGATTAGACAAAGCATTAGAAAGCACTGATACACTACCAGCATAGGCTAGACCGTATAATGATACTGCTCAATCTTCTTCCACAAAGAATCATGGGGAACCAGGAGGGTTGCAGGATCTTGTGACATTGTATTGGGTCTGGCTGAGATGGAGTTAATTTTCCCCATAGTAGCTCTCACAGTGCTGTGCTCTGTATTGGCAGCTAGAAAGGTGTCGGTACCCCATCAGTATTTTGGGCACTGCTGAGCAGTGCTCGCACAGCATCAGGGCTGTCTCTCCAACATTCCCCCATCACCAGTAGGCTGCGGGTGGGCAAGATCTTGTGAGGGGACATGGCCGGGACAGCTGACCTGAACTGACCAACGGGAGATTCCATACCATATGACATCTGCTCAGCAACAAAAGCTCAGAGAAAGGAGATGGGGCAGGGGCATTCATTATTACGACATTTGTCTTCCAGAGCAGCCACTATGCCTACTGAAGCCCTGCTTCCCAGGAAAGTGGCTGGACATTGCCTGATGATGGGAAGTAGAGAATAAATCTTTTGTTTTCCTTTGCTTTTGTGTACAGCCTTTGCTTTTTCTTTATTAAACTGCCTTTATCTTGACCCACGAGTTTTTTTCCATCTTATTTTCTCCCCTCCCATCCTGCTGAGGAGGGGAGTGATAGAGTGGCTTGGTGGGCACCTTGCGTCCAGCCAAGCTCAACCCACCACAGTTCTTAAATAAACATGCCTTCTGTAAGTCACTCTTCCAGCACGGCTAACTCACTGCCAAAACTGACTGAATGCCAGGTTTCTGCCAGGTTTCTTTTAGCTGGAATAGAAAAATAGGTATCTAAACCCCTAAAGTAGCTTCTACTCAGAGAAGTCATATTGCTGTCTCTGAAGTCCTGTGATGAATTAGGGAAAATAATAATTAAAAAGCAAGTGGTTTAAGTAGCAATCTATCACCCTGTAAGAAATGTACAGTACTTGGGTTGCTAGTTATATTTCAGCAACTGCCAATGCTGTTTAAGCGCAGCCTGTTCTGACAGCTATGATAACAAATTGTTCCAATGAGCCATGGAGCTAATAAAACCCCACTTCCAACATACTTTGGCCTTTGTCCTTAACACCTACAATAACTTCAGCTTGTCCCCCAAATCCTAGGGCATACTCATAAGGGGAAACAAAATCTTACTTTGGGTGCACAGGGCTCAGCCAGGCACAGACCTATACTTACTACTGGCTCATGAAACCTGTGAAAGTTTCATATGTTTGAGCTTCCTTCTTGGTTTTTTTTTTTTACATGTGATTGAAACTGGCCTGTGGGTCCATAAATGAATGGGGAAGGAGACTGCAGAATAGCTGATTTCCTTGCAAATCAGACTAACATTAGCCCCATCAAGTTCTCACCTATTTTATGTCTTAGTAATGCCATATTCCTCATCCATAGTTTTAAAGGAAAGATACTGAGTTTTCAAATATGTTTTCTCCTGCATTTGTATATCTTTACAACACAGACATGAACCCTGTTTTCCTACTTAATTTGGTTCCAGCCTAATCCAAGATCTGACCTTATATAGGTTGCTTATCCACGAATTCAGAGACTTCATCGAGGTGCTTAAGTATGTGCTTGTATTAAGCAGCTGAGTAGCCCCACTGACTCCAGTTGTACATACTTAAGGAACTTGATGAGGAAGTTTCTGAATATGTGGATAAAGGTCTGGTGCTTTCCCAAAGTGAATGAAGGGATGAGTTGAGAAATATAAAGAATAAAAACAAAGAAAAAAAGAAAGAGCTGGGTGTACTGAAAAGACGAATTTTGCAGTGAAGGTAGCTGGGAATATTTAGCTGCTTGTTAGCTCATTAACTGAGCTCAGATGGACTCTGTGGGCTTTGGCAAAAATATGGTGGCAAGTTAAAATCAAATAGCTGAAACTGCTACTGCCCCTTATCAGCCACCCTGTGCCTTTGATGCCCTGAGTTAAGGCAATCTGATCCACCTGTGAATCAGGTACAGCACCAATTAACTTTAATCCAAGTATATTAAGAAGAATGGAAACCAGGGACAGAAACAGTAATAGGAACAGCAGAATGATTCAAAACTGGGAGTGAGCTTTATTTTCTACTTTATAATAGATGATTGCCACTCATAGTCTAGGATAGATTGTACTCTGACTGTTAAACATATAATTTGATTGCCTTTTGATTAAGTGCCTTGCAAACCTCACTGTCTTCAGTGGGGCTTCATTTTTGAAACTAATGGCAACATTAATCTCAGAGGGATGATTCGCAGAGCAAGATACTCGGCATGAACAACGTTGTGCATTAAGGGAAAGCTGGTCCTGCAGGGGGGTTAGGCTCAGCTCCCTCTGTGATTAATCATCTACCTCCCAGCTGTTGCTCTGGGTTTTTTTTTAATACACTCCAAATGCAAACAAAGGCACAAATATACCTGGAGCCAAAACCAGCTCACAGCTTTCAAAGTTGTTCAAACACAAAACCAGACACAATTCTTAAACAGAGGTATTCCTACTGTTATTTGCCTCAGTATCGCTCAATCCTTGCCCTGTTAGTTAGATAACCAACTCACTCAAATGCCAAATTTATTCCTTTATCACATAGGTAATAGGCTGTTTCACTCACCTGACTTGTCAGTGCAATCTGCAATTAGAAAAAAAGATACTTAGGTAAATGAAACATAAAATAACTATTCCACTCCCATTTTCTTGTATAGTCACAAGACCTATTAGCAGAAAAACTTATGAATATTTTTTAGGTAAAAGATTCTAGAAACGTTTGCTGGAAATCATTCTGGGACTGAACTGAAGTGTGGAGGGGAAGCCAGACATAGCCAGAAATGTAGCCATTGCTTGATGCCAAGAAGTAGGAAACAAACAAAAACATATTTTGAGGTTTCATAACAGCATAGGTTAGCAGTGGCATCTCAGAGGGAGATTGTTATGGGTTTGTGTGGCGCGGTTTTCTTTGGTAGTGGGGGAGGGGGCTGCAGAGGTGGCTCCTTTAAGAAGCTGCTGGAAGCTCCCCTGGCTCCAAAGAGTCGGACCCACCTCTGCAGCCCAGACAGGGAGTGACGGTGGCAGCACCTCTGGGAGAACATATTTAAGAAGGGGAACTGGCAGTGTGGGGGTTGGGGAAACGTGAGAAGAACATCTCTGCCGATACTGGAGTCAGTGAAAAAGGAGGGGGAGGAGGGGTGCCTGAGGAGGCTGATGGCCCTGCAGCC